>JBAIZL010000005.1:168899385-168969385 GCA_036971475.1 Prosapia bicincta
AAGTATATAAATCTTCTTAAACCGTAAACACTTTTTATTTATGTCCTGATGTATATTTCGATTGCATAGCAATCTTCATAGAAAATTATTAAACACTAATTCTTGTAGGAGATAGCTTTGCAAAAAATATACATCAGGACGTAAATAAACGGTTTAAGAGGATTTATTTAGTCATAATTTAGATGGTAATATATAATCTCTATGCAGTGCAATGTGTACTTATTCTATCAAATTTCTGCTTGTTCACTACTAAAGTTTAACATGACGTCGGCATAAGGAATAGCAGTAAAACTACTACTGGGTCACAGATAAGACAATTCAATTAGAAACCTTGTCGAAATACGAGTACCTAGTTTTGTAATCTTCAATTATAACAAGACGTTCATAAATAGAGGATCCATGTAAACTTTGTAACTAACCGAAGGGTTTATAAGCAATAGAGTTGATAATCCATTAGAGTTACTCTTTTAGAACTACAATATTAAAATAATTATTTGTTATTCTGTTATTGTTGCATTAAAGTTTCTTACTCTAAAACAGTGGGGTGCCTTATTTCTTACCGAACCCACCTATTTAAGCGGGTTGGCTTTAATATTTCTAGATTTCTACAATACATCTGCACTATTTATCCTGTATGAAACATTGTTAGTTCCCAGCACAATTAAAGTGCTTCGTCATTTTAAAAAACTAAGTACAGTAATGAAATAAAAATACTATTAAAGTACTTCAAAAATGTGCATGTATCTAAAAAACAAACATTAATATTTATGAAGATACAACTGTATTATATGTACCAATAGAGTAATTTAAATTTCTTTTTGCACCACATAAATGTAGTCATATATTAACAGCTAGATGCACTCAATTGAAAATTCTACAAACTGACATCAAAATTATTTCTGGAGAGCATCTAAGATACTTAGCTAACAGGTTTCACAAAGAAGACATCGCTCAAATACCTGCAACACGCATTTCGTTAATGGGTAGATGCAACACTACTCACCTCAAACATTGACGGCCTCTGCCCTTACTTACTGACTATCTCAGTCCTTAACATGTAGAAGCATATATAACGTTAATAGCAGTAACTAATAAACTCCGTCGTAGTTGTTTCAGATGACGCAGATAGTATTCCATCCATTACGCATAGCTCCACAGGAAATAATTTGCTTTGTACAGAAATGCTTAATGGGTATTCGGAGCGCATGGCACTGCATCCATTCACTCACTAACAAAGTACATGCAAGGAAGTACTCCCACTCTACAATTTGACTTATGGGTACTCTAGCGCCAGGGTATCCTGCATGAGGTTTTTCCAAGGCAATGTTTCTTCTTTGCCAAGTTTTTTTCCTATTTGTCTCTCCACGTTTCACTTGTGCGGTTTCCTTTCATTATCCTTGGAAAAAGCTCTTAAGGTCGAACGGAATGGATTTATGCCCATCAAGGACCGACTCTCGACTACGGTGGTCCGGGTCTTAGGTAAGGCTAGCCTAGAGTGGTTAGAGTTACCAAAACGTGGCCTTTCAGAATATTATACTGGCCCCAAGTAGGTCTGAAAAAGAGGCAAAACCGCAGTGCAGTAATGGCGTTCGTCCTAGTGACCTGTGTAGGCCTTATAGCAAGGTCGTAAGAGTCTTACATACTGATACCGTGGGTAGTGCTACCAAGCCGCGGTCTCTGGTCTGACACTAGTCACCCATGCGAGAGTCACGAGTTTGATATTGGATTCCTTGAGGGGGGGGGGGTAGAGGTTGTATCTTTGTGTTCTTTGACAAGGAGGTAGAGACGGATGGCAGGTACTCCTTGTCAATTCTGTTCCTCTTCCCCGTCTTTATCACTCTTCTACACTTTTCCACAACACACTGTCCCATGTCCATGGAAGAGTTAAATAGCTTGGTACTTGGACAATCAATCCTGATTTCCTTATTCTCAATAGGCATACTAGCCCCACGTGCACGTCAGACGGGCTAGGCGGGTTTTAGGGCCAATGTTTAAAAAAAGAGGCAAAAACGGGTCTCCACTTACGAGCGCTGTTCCACGATTTCGCAAATCAATCATCATCGCCATTATAAAAGTCGTATAAGAATAACTTCTAAAGGCATTTAATAAGATGCACCTAAAATCAAATTTTAAAATAAAAACCCAAAACCTTTAGAAACAGAGGGGAATTCAGAGGTGATGCGTTTGGTAAGGGAAACTATACATAGATATACGAAGTAAAAAATACTACTACTTTGATTTCACTACCAGAATAAGTGATAACAAAAGCAGTAATTTACAAAAGTCCTCAAGATGTACAACACAAATTTGCAAGAAACTACTTAAACTGTAAATATTTTCTTATTATTTTAAGACAATTTTTCACGACAGATTACTTTTAAAATATTTTTTTGTTTTAAAATACCAAGATACCTTCCTTAGTAGTTGGTTCCAAAATACCAAACGCATTGTTTGTTCATGATCTAGTTTTTAAAGCTATTTTTAACAGTATACTCACGATTTTACGCACTCTGTATTTCACATTACTCAAATAATATAAAAAGTTATTACTGATAAACCTTAGAAGAGACTAAAACAAGTATTTAGTGAAACGCCAAACATTGGACAGCATTTAATTAACTTGTGCACCGTTGTGACGTCACGCCAGCTGATGCCTCGGTTTTCTAATCCCTCTGCAGATGTCGCACTTCCTCACCATTCCCTTTACTTACCGGATGGAAAAGTGAATGTATTCCGCCACCGAATTTATCTTTCCCTAAATTTACGAAAATGTTTTAGAAACGTCCTCGAAGACTAAGAGTGTTCTCCAATTCATAAGATTAGAATGGAATTCATTCAATTTAGTCATAATATTTGTTCAGACATTTACTAGGGCGATTCAGAATGTGTCTATTCATAGCAATAAATACCTCTAAATATTATTTTTGATAAAACAATGGTATATTTAACATAACGAAAAATACAGTTCACACAATAACCTTAGGTACGTTTCGGCCAAAACAACATTCTTAGAAGTAAAAAGAAATCCTCAAAACGATAACTAAGGATAATATAAAAGGTACTGAGGTTAAAGCCTTTTTTTTATTATTGATACTCTTTATTTCGTAAATATCTTTAACAAATGGGACGAACAAATAAATTGAATAATAAACCAATAAATAAAATTGCTTGTATGTTTAGCTTAATATGTTTATCTACTTTTCATTTATTGGTTAGTTTTGCTTATGAAACATAAAGTTGTTCTAAATCAGTTGTACTTTATAACTTATTGTTGTACTTATATTTATAAGTTCTAAAAAATATCTTGAAAATCTTACCCAACATATATTTCATAATCCATGTAGAAAAAGCTTTGATTCGCATAATGACTCTTCAAACTACTGTTTTATATTATAAACTTACCTTTATTCTTGCCTATATTTTGTCCTTATATCTAAAATTCCTGGTAGATAAAACTTTGATTGCATGATGACTCTTCAAACTACTGTTTTATATTATAAACTTGCCTTTATACGTTCCTATATTTTGTCCTTATATCTAAAATTCCTGGTAGATAAAACTTTGATTGCATAATGACTCTTCAAACTACTGTTTTATATTATAAACTTGCTTTTATTCTTGCCTATATTTTGTCCTTATATCTAAAATTCCTGGTAGATAAAACTTTGATTGCATAATGACTCTTCAAACTACTGTATTATATTATAAACTTGCCTTTAATAATGCCTATATTTTGTCCTTATATCTAAAATTCCTGGTAGATAAAACTTTGATTGCATAATGACTCTTCAAACTACCGTATTATATTATACATTTGCCTTTATACGTTCCTATATTTTGTCCTTATATCTAAAATTCCTGGTAGATAAAGTTGTGATTGCATAATGGCTCTTCAAACTACTGTATTATATTATAAAGTTGCCTTTATACGTTCCTATATTTTGTCCTTATATCTAAAATTCCTGGTAGATAAAACTTTGATTACATAATGACTCTTCAAACTACTATTTTATATTATAAACTTGCCTTTATAAGTTCCTATATTTTGTCCTTATATCTAAAATTCCTGGTAGATAAAGCTGTGATTGCATAATGACTCTTCAAACTACTGTATTATATTATAAAGTTGCCTTTATTCTTGCCTATATTTTGTCCTTATATCTAAAATTCCTGGTAGATAAAACTTCGATTACATAATGACTCTTCAAACTACTATTTTATATTATAAACTTGCCTTTATAAGTTCCTATATTTTGTCCTTATATCTAAAATTCCTGGTAGATAAAGCTGTGATTGCATAATGGCTCTTCAAACTACTGTATTATATTATAAAGTTGCCTTTATTCTTGCCTATATTTTGCCTGAATTTTAACTATTTATATCTAAAATTCCTGGTAGATAAAACTTTGATTGCATAACGACTCTTCAAACTACCGTATTATATTATAAATTTGCCTTTATACGTTCCTATATTTTGTCCTTATATCTAAAATTCCTGGTAGATAAAGCTGTGATTGCATAATGACTTTTCAAAGTACTGTTTTATATTATAAACTTGCCTTTATTCTTGCCTATATTTTGTCCTTATATCTAAAATTCCTGGTAGATAAAACTTTGATTGCATAATGACTCTTCAAACTACCGTATTATATTATAAATTTGCCTTTATACGTTCCTATATTTTGTCCTTATATCTAAAATTCCTGGTAGATAAAACTTTGATTGCATAATGACTCTTCAAACTACTATTTTATATTATAAACTTGCCTTTATTCTTGCCTATATATTGTCCTTATATCTAAAATTCCTGGTAGATAAAACTTTGATTACATAATGACTCTTCAAACTACCGTATTATATTATAAATTTGCCTTTATACGTTCCTATATTTTATCCTTATATCTAAAATTCCTGGTAGATAAAGCTGTGATTACTTAATGACTCTTCAAACTAACGTATTATATTATAAATTTGCCTTTATACGTTCCTATATTTTGTCCTTATATCTAAAATTCCTGGTAGATAAAACTTTGATTGCATAATGACTCTTCAAACTACCGTATTATATTATAAATTTGCCTTTATACGTTCCTATATTTTGTCCTTATATCTAAAATTCCTGGTAGATAAAACTTTGATTGCATAAAGCCTCTTCAAACTACTGTATTATATTATAAACTTGCCTTTATAAGTTCCTATATTTTGTCCTTATATCTAAAATTCCTGGTAGATAAAACTTTGATTGCATAATGACTCTTCAAACTACTGTTTTATATTATAAACCTGCCTATATTCTGAAATTCGACTGTTCAGCTTTATTTTGTCCTTATTTAATAAAACAGAGATCAAATAATAGAGCTGCTAACTGAATTTTATTTTCATGTGCCTTATTTTTTCTGCGAAATGAAATCAATTTGGTTTAGCAACGTGCCTCACATTACAAATGTGTAGACTAAAGGTTGTTCCGAACTCCGATAAGATTCAGAACACAAACTAATTTCTGAAATCCTTCTTAATCACTTTATCTGTTTATTTTCATATTGAAAACTGGTTTAAAATTTTTTTATGAAATGGATAGATTTGAAAAATATTTTTGTCTGCTATTGAGTTATTTACCGACCCAGACAAAATTTGTTACAAATGCATTTCATTGTATTGCGTGAGTCAAGGGTAGTTTATAGGGTTTTAAAATGGTTTAAATATTTGCACACATTGAATTACAACTGAAATGTCAATTAGCTCCCATCGCAACAAATCCTTTAACCTTGTCCAATCTGAATCAAATTTAACAAATCTGATTCGTTTGAACGAGATAGTCTCGAATTAAAATTGAAATGTCCTCTTATATTCCATAACTAACACAACCATTTCTCTATAACTAAATACTCCTACAATAACATAACCATTATTTTATCAGTTAAAAGTTTATATAACTAAACATTTTAAAAGTAGTAAAATAATATGAAGACCACTGTTACTGTTTTACCAGAAAGAGACTGATGACCAAAATATCTTCAAGTGTAGTGTATTGCTCTCACTTTTCACGATCAGAAATAAAATAATTACGGAGGTAAGGAGCAGGGTAATTTTTCATCGCCAGCGATCTGCGAGCATGAGGTAAACACCACTAACGAGGATTTTCACGTAAATAAAAATAAATATTATTGATGCTCGCTTGTTTATTTTTAATTTTAGTAAATGCATATTTTAAATCAAATAACATTTTTTCAGAACAGTATACATTATCACAGTTTACATTAAATCCCACTATACACTAGTTTATTTTAATTACCTAAAATTTTATTTTAATTTTTACGGTTATGAATTGTTCTCACTAGATAAGCTCTAATTATGTTTTACTCACTGTGTGTTTTTCTTTACTAAACATTTATATACAGTGAAAATACCGTAATTATATAAAGTATAAATTATAACAGCTTACTCTAAATTTCACCACACACTGGTTTGTTTTAACTACTTTACGAACTTTAAATTTTGTAAATTTATTAAAACTTACTGAGACAGAACGTTTTCGATCGCTATATGCCGATCTTCATCTGTGTCTTCTGCTTGGAGAGGTCGGGTCAAGCAGTGACGGTTTTAAAGGTAGGTTTTCGATAGCATTAAAGAGTATATGTTATTTGTATTGAGTTTGTTCCTTAATTTATTGGATTGTATGTGGGCGTGTATTTTGCTAACCTTTAAAACCGTACTCCTGTATTTTTGGACTGCAGCCTGTCTTGCTGTGTTGAATTCTTGAATTTTGTAGTGCATTACGTTCGGTGAATCTTATTAATCACTTAAACAATAGTTTATGACTATTCGAACTTTAAATTTTGTAAATTTATTAAAACTTGCTGAGACAAAACGTTTTCGATCGCTATGTGCCGATCTTCAACAGTGTCTTCTGCTGGAGATATCGCGTCAAGCAGTGACGGTTTTAAAGGTAGGTTTTCGATAGTATCAAAAAGTATCTGTGATTAGTATTGTGTTTTTTCGTTAATTTATTGAATTGTATGGGGGCGTGTATTTTTCTAACCTTTAAAACCGTACTCCTGTATTCTTGGACTGCAGCCTGACTTGCTGTGTTGGATTTTTGGTCATTGTTAATATGATTCTTAAATTCTATAGACACTAAATATAGGCTATTTAATTTCACATGTACAAGGAAATAAATAGAATCTTTTGATAATATTCTTAGGATGGAAATTAGTATATGTTCAATTAAGGCTGCGTCTTTACGAAAGTTTTCTCATTGACTAATTTTAGGACTCAAATTTTATGTGAACTATTATTTTCTGTATCCGAATAAGCTTTGTGAGACATGATTATACATGGGCGAAATGTGTTACAGCTAACATAAATACTGGAATTGAAGAAACTAGAAATTTGTTTATGAAGATAAAGCATTTTCTCATTCGATTTTATTCCGTCGAAATAATAGTAGAAATTGAAGAATCTATGTATTTTATGTGTTGTCGTGTATAATGAACGGTTCGACGTTGAGACCGGATACATTGACGTTTGCAATCATTTGAGATACGATGTAATAGAAACCTGCAAAGACTAGAATACAAGGGTTGTTTTGGTAGGAAAAGGATTTGACAGAAAATAATTGATTACTATTTTTATAGTTATAATTTTTTAGTCACGTCATGAGAAATAATATTAAATCCTTCAACAAAAAACTATATACAAGATGTTAGAAAAAAAGGAGAGCCCGAAAGAAGGGAGATCTTGGTGGAAGAAAGTAAGAGATTAAGGACGTGGATTCTAGTATTAAGTTCATCAGCTTTATGAAGGAGATAGCATGATCAGAAAAATAACTAAGAAATACCAGGGGCGGTAATATCTATCAGTTATAGTAATTATAATATTACATACAAATACAATGATTTCATGAATGAATAATATTAGTATTATATTCTTAGTACTACTGTTCATAAGTAAATAATAGCGAACTTCCACTTATAGTGAGTTATAAGAATGATTACATGTATTATTAATGTTATTATTATTATTATACTCTTACTAATAAGCACTACTATTCTTAAGTAAATAGTAATCGATTTCAACTCATTATGAATAATTTATTTTCACATGGCATGTTTAAATGACAATGACATCGGTCAGCTTAAGTTAAAGGTTTGTGTAATTATACTTTGTCATTGAAATGCGTAGGACAAAGTAACTTATTTATTTTGAGTTGGTGTTGGCAATTATTTAATTGTTGCCGGATTATGGATTATTTAATACTTTGCTCTAAGTTTTGTATGATTAAACCATTACTAAACCATGTCTCCCTTAATACGAATAATAAAGAGGGTGACTATAGACATTCCAAAATTCCGGCGTTGGGGTTACTATTAGGAATGTCACTGTTCCTAGGAACTTATCACCTGAGTTTTTCCATTTCTAGCGGCGACAGTAGAGTGAAAATATAGAGGATTTAAGGAGCAGACATCTAAAGCAACCGACATTTTCCATTTATCATTTACGCTCTGATAGTCAAGCAGTGCCGTTCCCCTGTATTTTTACACAGGTCGAAGATTTCTACAAAATATTTACATTTAACACTAAGCAGGAAATATATAAAAACAATTCTTTACTGAAAAAAATAGAATGTGCCAGTCACTAAGACTGGCCGACAAAAGTGAATATTTCATCTGAAAAATTTATTCAATAGAAAACCATTATTAGAGGTTTATATATTTTCAGGACATAAATTTCATCTAACCAAATATTCAATTATATATTTATTTTGTTCGAAATAGCTTTTAAAAAGTGTCAAACCACGTGTTTATAAGTTTGTATTTATAAAATTGCAATACAAAATACTCATTATCATTATATTGCATTCGTTGTAATAAGATTTGCCGAAATATTAATCAACATATTACTAAAAACATAATATATTTATTTAATAACATTTGCTGAAAAAATATTTATTAATATACATATTATATAATTTTAAGAAATAGTAATTGTAATATAACTTGATAATGTACATTAAATATATAATACAACTTACGTGTTAAAACAGCTGATCTAAAACATAACCTAAAACATTAAATCAACTATTGTATCAAATCATATGTTATCTCTTAATTTAAACATTGTTCAAGTATTAAAGCTAGATTTGTAACCCTCCATTCTGCTGAAGGGTCCTGCTCTAACCAACGCAGAAGGGAGGGGTTGAATCAAACAAAACCACTCAAAACCCCAACCATAACTGCCCACGGCGTCACTTTGGTGTTACCTATTTGTTGAGGGCACCACCCCGCTACGGGGATCTTTAAGGGCAATATAGGGGAACTAACGTTTGCCCAGATTCCCTGTAGGGCATAACGGTTATTCCTAACTGGCTAAAATAATGATATCGAGTTCTAAATGAATTAGATTAATTTTTTTTAACATAGTACATTGATGAAAACAACCTAAAACATAACAAAAAGACAACAAAATAAGAATAGAACCATCGGTGGCCACCAGGTATTACCTATTAGGCGAAAAAACCTATAAACATGAAATTAAAACAACACCTTTACTGAAACTAACAATACTCTCTTTTACATTAAGTATAAAATTAGTGTTGTTTCTGAAGGAGGCGCAAAAGGTTCACTCGTTACTGCAGTCAATCGTATAGGACGGTATGCGTCACAGTGCTCCCTTTGTATATGATATAATACAAATTCCAAGTTTAGAAAAAGAAAATACTTGTGGCCGCTTCGGATCCCATTCAACACAAACCTTATTATGAGTCAGACGTTATGGAATAATCATGTAGGCATGGCGACGGTCAAAGTCCAAGGGAGTTTCTGAAACAAATTGACGCCTTCAAAATTCGAACCGTAGTCCGCAGCGCTAGAGAGAATCATAGGTAATCTTTGAATGTGGGCGTGCTAAAACACAAACGATGTTAAAAATACAGTTAACATCTCTGCCTCTGTTATTGTTGGATTATTTTGATCAAAAATGTTACAGATTATCTTGGACAACAATTCCAATATTTGTCCCTGCAGAATATTTCCGTTTGGGTACCCTAAAACAACTATTATTTCAAAAAACTTGGTTTATTAACTACATTTTTTCATATGTTACTTAAGATATATTAAAAAATTAAATCTTATGTATCGCAAACAATAAAATGTGTCTAAATTTGAATTAAAATTCGAACATACCTTAATACACGAATACACATATAACTGTGTAAACTGAATGTTGACTAAAAAATAATAGCCTATCATTTTGTACTACAATAAAATATTGCAGAACTTTTTTACATTTTACTAACAAATTAAAAATTCTGTCAGAACAATTATGATTATAAGAAAAATAAAATGTTTGTTCTTATAAATAAAGGTAATTGTAGCAATTCTATGTGACGACAATTATTTTTCTAATTTTTCATAACCACGCCAAAACTACCCGGTAAATTTGTTGTTATTTACAATTTAATTGAGGAGGGACAATTTAACGAAACACTAAAGAACATTTATATAAATTTTCGCGATAGCTCGACTTTAACTGCAAATCTATCCTAAGGTTTTACTTTGTTATAAATATTATTTTTTTCTGAAACATCCACACCTAACCTAACTATATACTACTTCGTACTTATACTGTATTACATCTGTATAGTTGTGTGATATAAAATGATGTAGTGATTGCCAAATAGCGCTTTGATAAAGAAGTGTTTTTGTAAAATATTTTATTTTAACTTGAATTTTTACCCGTATTTATGGTTTACAACATTAAAAATCATTATCTTCTTGTTTAAAATTGATTCCTGATTAACGTATATAAAAATAGTGAAAAACCAAAGTCGATAAACTCTCTCCATTTTTAAGATGATGAATATCATGCTTTTTGTTAAAGGATTAAACACGTTTATTCAGAATCAATATAATTAACTGTAATTGTTCAATATATTTCCCTCCTGGGCCGCAGCTACCATGGTTTGTTTTGTAACTTCATTTTTGTACTCTCTGTCATGTCTATCAAAATTTACATATTGATTAGTCTCTTTACATTTGTGTAAAATAGTATTTTAATGATTATTATTGAATTTTGATCTTAGGTTTATTGGTAACTATATTAATTTGGTAGCATATAGTTATAAGAATATTATACTAAAAATAATAAAATCTTATAAAATTAAATGTTTTTTAAATTATTTATTACTTATAGAAAATTTTATAAGGAAAAGAAAAATTAATTTAAATATAGTAAGACAATTCAATGAGACATAAAACTGAATCTTAGTTAAATTTTCTCTATATATACTATATTGTAGTGTAGAATATAGTGTATTGTAATAAAATTTGAATTACTTTTATCTAAAATAGATTATTTCATTTAATTTCACTTCAGAAAGGGACTTTCAATCTGTGTAAATAATTTCTATTTCTCACTAAAACTTCAGACAGAATTCTGTCATCTGTGGTGGTCAGTCGAACAGATCAGTGCATTGGTCACGAAATCCTTTCACCTGTTGGCCACACAGATCACTTTATTGTTGGTTAATGCAGTGTAAAAGGCTTCAATCGACCAACACTCATCAATTTCTGGTACATTTAACTGCTTTAACGTACGACCACATCACAGTACATTCAACAAAAAATAATAGGCCTGACATAATTTATTTTTAAATTACAATTTATAGCAAAAATACAATCCGTCTTGATATAGTATTGCAAAAATTGTCATTATTTATTTTTTTAAATCAAATAAAAAACTTGATCAAAGCTGGTCCAACGTCAATTTATATTGTTGGTATTTATATTACACAATAACGTATTATAAAGAAGGAATGATTTTAATGCCAACAGGTGGTTAGCTTTGTCTTTGAAACGTGTATGAGAAAATACATTATTTGCTATTTTGAGTTGGTAAACATTCTACAACCTCGTCGTTGGTGTCACCGTTGTGGGAGTACACTTCAATGTTCCTAGGAGTATCTCAGCTATAACTTGCCCATTTCTAGCGATGATATTTCTAGAAACCTAAACTTGTTTTAGAAATACGCCCTAAAAAAGAATAAAAAAGGTTTTACATACTACATTGTTATTGTTGCATGGTCGTATGGAAGCTAATTAACAAAGCTATGCCCAAAAACAAAATTTAGAATATCCAGCACCAAAATAAACCAAAAATTAACAAAAAGCGTTCCTAGGGCCGTGGCCGGTGCACATTTTTCAATACAGGTTATATCTCTAAATTTAAATATTGAAAGTTTTGTCCTTTTGTGGGTTACCTCCGTAGCTGGATCTCTGGGTAAATCCGATCGATCGGAGATTTGTCGTCAGGCTCCTGCCAGGCTCTTTTTCTACCTGGTCCCTTACGACGCTCGCATTTTTCCTTCTCTTATCTGACGGTCTATTTGACTTACTATTTCAATTTACAAAGAATGGGAAAGATTAAGTACGTAGAGAACAGCTGATAATAAACGGAGACCGTAGAGTGCTGTCCTCGGTGGCGCCTAATGAAAGATCGATGATCGGTGGTTTGGTGGTTATACAAAAGAAAAACGTTACAATACGCAAGTGTAATAAAGTTATAATATACATAAATTATCTGTTTATGTATGTTTGACTTTAAAAAAAAATAGTTTGCTATTATCTACGAAACGAACCAAAACTATGAAGTGAAGTGAAGGAGTTATTAAATCGGATTATTGAAAGAAGAAATTGAAAAACCGTTATGTTACATTAGATATTTCAATCCATTTTACCCTATAACTTTTGGTAATTTTTACTCATTCATTATATTAAAATGGTAAATGTGATCTTAAACTAATAAAACGTTACAGCCTCAAATGGACCTCACAATTACAGGTCCACGCCACAGTTACACACAATCCTATTTATCTTCCGCTTTTATTGATTTCTTCTGAAATAAAATTGGCACCCCCAGATTAAACCAAAGCCTGACGCATGACATTAGCTTCGCAAGCAATATTTAATTTCTCACGATAACATGACAAATACAGGTCCCAGAACACAAGAGACACACATAACACACACACATACACACACACACACACACACACATATATATATATATATATATATGTGTGTGTGTGTGTGTGTGTGTGTGTGTGTGTGTGTGTGTGTGTGTGTGTGTGTGTATGTGTATGTGTTTGTGTGCGCACGTGCGCGCGATCTCTCGTTAGAGTCTTTATTTTGACATACACGACGTCAGTCTATTTTTTTAACCATTCAGAATGTTACGAAATAAGGTTACTATAAACTCCTGGATTGCTATAAATCAACTGGTTTGCTTAACGTACAAGAAAAATAAAACTATACTCAACGGAAATGGATTCCGGTTAGAGACGATGTATTTTTTTATCAAGGATCGATAATATGAAGTTATAATTATAAGAGATAAGAGTGTAGAAATTCGACATAAACGTAATCATTTGGAATTATTAGTAGCTTTGTATAAACCTCGGTTTTGCATGTCTCTTTTTTATATTTTATCTGCAGTTTTCATCAATATATTTCTGATATTATCGGACATACGTCTAATATGTTGTATAACATTTTGATAAAATTGTGAATTAGTCATTATTTATCATTGATTAGTGTTGTCATCTCCACCTTATCCTCACAAGTACTAATAATAATGACTTCTTATACCATGCTAGTCAGCTAAGGAGAGACAGAGTTAAGCTGTCTCCCTTGGGGCTTAAGGGATTCAAATAGTAAAGTGGTGTTAACCTTATTTCAAGCGCCCATTATTGCGCTAGGCTTGATTCTAAGTATTCATTTTCACAGTCTGCGTCAAACTGGAGGATGGAAACGCATTTAAAAACTCCCTGACACTACACGGAATCGAACCCAGAACCTTTAATGTTACAGGCAAGTGCTTCACTAATTTAATGTTACCGCCTTCACTATATAGCTACGCCAATACTAATAATTTTCAATAATATAGTATATTATTCTATACTAAGTCACCTTATATATACTCTGTCAATCTACTTCTCTTATTAGAAAATTTTAAAAAAATATATGTTTATAGAAAAACACAGTTTTGTTTTTGTCGAATTTTATTTGGTTAATACTAAATTCATAGGTATAGGTCATAGTTTTTGACTTCGCCACCAGTAAATCTGTCGCCAACATGAACGTATTTCGCCACACGCATTATTGCTACTTTGGATAATAATTAATTACAATTTCTATAGGAACTAAGTTCTATTTCTTAATTGTTACAAATTAAATGAAGGTTTTGTTGAACTTGTTTTATATCAGGCCATTGGATATATAATACTGATTGATCGTTTTAAAATCAGCAACAAATTTATTTATAAACTTCACTTATAAAAGTAAATGGACGAAGAACTGAAACAAACCGTGGTTGGTACTTTGTACTTTCTACCTCATGAATACTTTACACTCATCCAAAAGCTTTTCTATGTTATAAATTACTTCTATATATTTGTTGATTCCTTTAAAAGCAAAGCGGTTTATTACATTTAAAAAGTTTATATGGAGGTTATAAGAAAGCTGCCAATGTTGACACCTTCTGAAGTGGAGTCGTGAAATATAAATTGCTAAGAAAGTGGTTATTGAAAATGCTTTAATGTATTTCCGACAAATAAAATAAATGTGTTTACCTTACATGAAGGATATTATCGTTGTTATAGAAAATCCATTTACTTGGGGAGTTGAATTCTTCAAGTCCGTTTTGTAATTTAAAAAGACTATTAAAAAAACTTTTTATTTGTAGAAAATTAAAAAAATTTGAAATACTAAACTGGATTGGTTGATAAAAAAGTATAAAGATTGGCGACATTTATTTATTATACTACACCATATTTAAAAGGATTTAAGGAACTAAAGTACGGATGCTTAACGAACAAGAAAAATAAACCTATAACTAACGGAAATGGATTCCGGTTAGAGACGTTATATTGTTTTATCAAAGATCAATATGATGAAGTATTAAATATAAGAGTGTAGGAAGTCGACATAAACGTAATTACTATATAACAAGAACCTTCGTATGGGGATATCCACAGACTATCTAATTAATCGAAGAATCCTAAAGTAAGAGTATCTATTCCAATTGAACATCAGAAAAAAGAAGAGAAATACTTACTAGAAAGGGAATCTAAATGGGAAAAGCATTATAAAACAGAAACCAAACACTAAAATATAGGAGAGATAGCAAACAAATACGGATAAGAACCCGGAAATACGTAAAAGAATATAGTAAGACAAAAATAAAACTAATTTTAAATATAATGTATTTAGTTTTTCTATGTCACGCGCTTATTTTATTATTATTTGTAGAGTAAAATAATAACGCACGTTAACTAGAACTATTTTGTTTTTTTTTTTCAGATTCATCTTTGGAAATTATTTATGGTTTGTTTTTTGCTCATTTGTTTCATAGATCCCTCGAACAGCCCGAATAGAGATCCAAGTCGAGAGCTTATTTTTCCCAACGCAGAATCAGAGGATAGCAAAGCCTTGCCGGTGACCAGACTGAAAAGCAGCGACATTCAGCAAGTACAACAAACAATTTTCTTGTAATCATAGAGAAACATTCTTGTAAATAGCAAAACAATCATAGAGACTATACAAAAACATTTGTCAAATTTTTATGTTTGAGAAAGGAAATCTACTCGTAAAGTAGTATTTTAGTAGACCCAAATATTCAGAAATCATGAATTAATAATTGAAGAAAATAATTTGAAATATGAAAAAATTCAGATAAAGGTCTCACACCTTCTATCTCTTCGTCCAAAGACCATAAGGATATGCAATTGTTGGGTGGAATTTACAGTCTTCCATGGGAGCCAACACACCAACGAATCCAACCTCCAACAGGTTATCTTAATGAATAGATCAGGCCTCAGATAGGGAGCTTTAGGTTTTACTGTATGCCCTAGACTGGTCACTGACATGCCATTGAGCCTAGACGATATTCTAACCTGACATGGTTTCGCCCGCTTCTCCAAAATCTACTTGAGACCTTTATAGCCTTACGTGAATCGAGAAAATCACGTCCTTATTACAATGTGTTTGTCAACTTGTTTCAACGTCGCTTCACCTTAAAATGATCTAAAAATTCGTTGACACATACCTGAACTCAAACAAGGTAAATAGAACACTTGGCTGCTAACTTAATGGTCCCAGGTTCCCAGGTGCACAAAATAATTTATGTGTGTTTTTTTCATCCACTACTCGTCTCAGCCATGAAAATGAGTACCTAGTGTAATATTGGGTGATTGAAGCATCTTGTTGACCTTGTTATCTTCCTTAAACCCCGTATGATCAAAGTAAGCCAGCTCTGCCCTAATCCATCTTTATGGTATAAAAGGAGTCTCTTTAAAATCAGGCAGCCGGATGAATAATATACTTGACTACTAGCCTATAGATCCCAGGATAAATCCTTGATATCACCAAAAACATTTTCTGAGCTTCTTTAGTCTCCAGCTCGACGTCGCCTGTGAAGATAAGTATCTAGGGTCAAGCAAAAGTTAGTTATGAAGCATTGGAGTCCAGTGAGGGCCATATTACCTTCTCTGGATGACGTTGGGCTCTTACGTCATTTTTTTAGTCATCTTAATCGTATAAAAGGAGTAATTATTGAATGTAACTTTGAATATAAAATCGTCGTAACGAGACCTTTAAATTTGTCAAATTGATAAAACATTAATTGTTTATATAATTTGATGACAGATCACTACAGAGTCTAAAACCAGAAATTTAAATACAAACTAACGGTTTGTCACTTTGTTCACGTAGAGTATGCAAAGGAAGAATGTAAGGAATCAATTAAAAAAGAAGAGAAACCATGTTCCGTTTCGAAAACAATTGTAACAGCCCAGGAGGAGCTATTGTAAAGAAACATTTAGTGAAATCGGAAATTACTAACGAAAACCTAAAACTTCACGAATACAATGTTTCAATAACACATGGTGTTACATTAGAAGAAATGGGATTACCTGGTGACATTTTACTGGTTAAAATTAACCAATTTTGGAATGCTGTAACGATTTTCTTATAGCACCACCATACAATTGTTACTGTAGTAAACTTCAAGGGACCCAAATGTATTGGAAGATAGTTGACCGTATTCGTTACTTCTAAGAAACGCAAACCTTTTTACAGCAGACATTACATTTTTATAGCCAATTTCCTAGTTAGAGTAGTCATGGAAATTCTATTTAATGGATCATGATATTATAGGAGCAACACAAATATCAGACGTTGCTTGGTAAACAAGGTAACTCCTATTTATTTCATAGGAGTTATAATCAAAAGCCTATAAATTTAAAACTATGTATGTTTGTGTGTTTGAAAAATTAATAACACTTTCAAGAAAAATAAGCCGGCAAAAGAAGTAAACTTGTCAAGTACTTTTATATCTTAATGTAATTTTATGCAAAGCTCCGGGGGGATATAATTTTGAAGAAAAATTATTACTTTTCATTTTACCATATAAAGAACTTAATTTTAAATTCTAAAATAAGACAATTGAATATAATGAAATTAAATAATACAGGACTCAGAGAGACCTTACGGTGTAGGTGAGGAACAGTTAGTTGTTACCATTGTACTCTTTTCCCTTTTCTACCACAAGATTAGCTTACCTCTTTCTGTTTGGAAAAGCTAAGTATACACCCTCTTGCTGAATTCCTGATATGTCATCGTATCAAACCTCCTATAACTGATGAATCTTAATGTTGGGCACTAGCACTGAATGTGTATTTGGTTTCCCTCTCTCTCAAATCAAAGGGATTTCACTCTCCCTTCCTCACTCCCTCATAGGATCTACTCTTCCGGATTTTATATTGAAACTACTTAGATCCTATTAACCTGTGACTAGCTCCGCTATAGTTGTGGGTGGTAGCCTGCTTAGAGAGAGTCTATCTTATAGTATTCGGAGCATTGGTTTCGTTAAACTCAAAGATCCATTCCATTCTAGTCTGTAAATGTAACAGCATTCGGCTTCTTTCCACCCGACTTCGTACCTTTTGTCACCAGCAATGGACCTTTATAGTGCAATATTATAGAATGATATGTACCAAAAAATGAGAGTGGTCCATACTTAAATTATTTAAAACTTGCTTTATATCTATAAAGCTCCTCAGGTAGTTAAAACCCTCATTTATTTCTTCTGAAGTATCTTCATTTATCATTATTTAAGCCAACGCTTTATCCTAGAGCAGATCCTATATTTTGCACAACTTCAAGAAGATTTAAATAAAATATTCACGATCGTGCATCAAGTGAAGATGATATCCTAACGCCGCAGGTTATTTATAATTCATTCTTTCGCACGATGTTAGTAAGATGAAGGGTGCCAATAAAAAGGACACAATAGAGTTTTTTCTGAAGTAATTTTACAGCAAATATAATGCGTTGCAAGTCATGTTTGGCTATCTTTTCTACTCAAACCTAAATTATCCATAAGGAACCTAGATCATACCTATTATTAGATGCACCTAAATGTGTACAAGTTAAAACGTAGGAGGTAGAACTTGAATATTTTAAAATATATGCTAGAAAAATCTTGTTTGGTGACTCCTTGACTGGTTAAAGCAAAGGATTGGGATTAAATGGGATTACATTATTTTTGATATTATTGGAATATATTTATTTCAATTTTATTTGTTATTCAAAACCTTGATGTTGAAATAAATATAATCATAATTACCTTTATAAAATACATAACATATTCTCTTTAACACTTTGCAGAACTAGAATTTACTGTATACCTCCAAAAGACGACAAAAATATAAGTATACAAAGAAAATGTTAGGTTTTATAGAATAATTACATATGATCAATTTGTCGAATTTCGTACATTACTACAAATAAACCTCTTACATATCTTAATTTTTCTCTTTGCCAACTTTCTGGGCATACTTTCAATCGGAAATTTATTATTGCCTAATACTTAGTATATATTTCTCTGAAGATAATTTCTCAATAATATTTTCAATACTGACGTTAGAATTGAAAATCATTCTGGGGATTTATAGCTGTTGATCCAACATAGATGTTGAGTAAAAATATCACATGTTAGGAAAAATCGTGGTATATTGGTTTGATTATGCCGAAAACACGTATGACTCGAAAGAAGCAATTCAGATGAGATTTTGTATAACAAAGTAAACTTTGGAGATTCTATGTGTCCGTGTTTCTGTCGTATTTCCGTTTAAACGTATTTTCAACAGAATAAATTGAGCAATAGAAATAAATATTTATTACACTTTTACTTTTTTCTCTTCAACTTATTTTGGTAATTGTTTCTCAGTTAATCTCCTCTGTAGTTATCTGAAATTAGACTGCCTAGACAAAGCCCATTTTTTTCTATTTACGTCTGCAGTGTAAATTTATATATTCGACCATGATTAATACTATGTTAATTGTAGACATACGTATTTTCTGAAAGGGAGCTTTTACAGCAAATACATTGAAAATATCTACATGTATAATTAAGTTTACTCAATAAAATTACTTTGTTACCATAAATAGAGTATTAAACGTATAAGAGTATTAGGTTTTATTCTCCATGTGTATTTTAGCTTGGTTTTAAACTCAAACACATTTTTAAAAACCATGTTTATAAATATTTTATTAAATATTTTATTAAATATTTTAAAAATTATTATTATTTATGTATAAATTTACTTCATCATGTTTTAATCTTATAGACTAACATGACACTCTTCGAGATGAATCCATCACAAAACTGGTCTTTATCAAGCAATATAGGAGGGAGAATACTTCATTCTGTTGAAAAAATTTATTTAAATTCCCAAGGACAACTGTCTGTCCAAATGTACAGTGAAATGAATTTATTTGTCAGTTAGGTGATATTTCTATATAATGCTGATAGTCCTACCTTCAATGTTTTTGCATTATATTATCTATTTAACTAACTTTCCGCGTGGAAGTTTCTACATAGTAATTTATATTTATTTCCTGTGTATGTTTTGGACATAACCTAGACATATACATAAGACTTTTGAAAGCATAATGCATCAGAAGCCTAATCGTCTAATTCAATTAAAATGTAATGATTTACCATTCAGAAAACTTTAAAAATATTTATGATTTCTTTTTTTTCAAAGGACTAAAATGTATTGTTTTAATAGTTTTTTTTAATCAAAAAAACTAACAGAACTAATAATAAACTAACAGGGCTAAATTTATTACATAAGAACTCATGTATTTCAAATATTGTAAAATTGTTTCATGATACAATTTGTCTTGTAACTTGCTAAAAAAGTAAAAAATATGTCTTACAGATGTATTTTAATATGAAAATATGAGGATCATGTATACTATGTAATAAAATGATTATTTATTTGTTAGATGATAATATAAAATTCCTTCTATTAGCTCCCACTCTCCTGATACATAAATTGTACAAATTTTCAATCGTTAATAATATAATAATAATGCATATTCAGTCAAGTTCATATACATTGTTTTAACCAAAAGTGGATGACAATTGATGTTAATACTGTTTTTTTTAATAATTATTCAATAAATAAATTATAAAAATTTGGGTGTCTAGTTAGGATTTGAGTTGAGTATCTTAATGTTCGAAGTCTAGCGATTTTAAGCACTGAGCCAACTTTCCATAGGTAGAAATGAACTTCTCAAAGACCTATATAAAATGGCATCGTAAAACCTTTTTTTGTCATGGTTACCACACAATTTCATAAATAATGCTCTAGGCTTAAAAATGAATGAAAAGAATAAAATAAACAAACTGGAATAACGTTATCGAACGTTCGCTTCACAAACTGACGATGCGAAAGAAAAGAGAAAAAAACTACAAGACAATGGAATCGACGAAAATAGAAAACGTATAAATAGTAACAAATAGAAATAATAGTCGAACACCATATATACAAAAATAAATGGAAAATTCGCTTTCCATTTTGCTACTTAGTATTCAAATATTTCCCCATATTAAAGTATTCAATTTCCATTCTGAAACGTAGCACTCAACGTTTAATATTTTTTTTTTTTTTTTTTTTTTTTTTTTTTTTTTTTTTTTTTTTTTTTTTTTTTTTTTTTTTTAACTTGGGAGCGGGTTTGAATTGCCCGAAGCACTGCTACCTTAAGGTATATTGTACTTACCTCCCTGATCTAGTCAAATAACCCCTTCCCTCTTACCAGGTTTAGGAGTCTCCTGACTAGAGTTTTACCTTCATCATCCACCGAAGCCGTTCCATCACCAAAGAGGTTGAAGCGCCTCTCAGCAAGTACTTCACATCTGTAAATAATGTGTGTGGCAGTCTCGAGTTCCTGCCCGCATAATCTGCACACTGGTTCATCCTTGTAGATACCCATTTTATGCAAATGTTTCCTTAGTCCACAGTGCCCCGTGAGTAGACCTGTGGCTATCCTTAATTCCTGCCTAGACAGATAGATGAGACTCTTCTGCAGCCCCAAGGAAGGTTTCCTAAGGGTTAGCTTGCTGTGTCTCATCCCTTCGGCCCTGATCCAGTGCCCACAGTGTCTTTCAGCCATCCACCTTCGCACTGTCATCCTGACCATGGATTTGGAAATACCTACCGCAGGCTCCGGTCCAATCAGGGGAGTCGAAGACCCCTCCCTGGCCAGCGCATCTGCGGCTTCATTTCCAAGTATTCCCCTATGCCCTGGCACCCAACCTATCATGACTTGATTGTGCCTTGCCAGAGCTTGTAGGTTAATTAGGCACTCCCTGACTATGGCCGAGGTGACCACGTGTCCGTTTAGTGCCTTAATTGCTGCCTGACTGTCGGGGAAAATAGCAATCCGGGTCCCATGTGTTTCCCTTCTCGCTATCTCTCCCAGACAGGCATTTATAGCATATACTTCGGCCTGAAAGACAGAAGTATGCCTCCCCAAGGAAAAAACTAGTTCTACCCTTGGGTTTTTACAATACACCCCCGCTCCAGTGCCGAAGTCCATCTAGGAGCCATCTGTGTACCAGATCTGAGCTCCCGATGTTAATGTCCCTGACCATTCCATCACAGTAATATTTTGTTAGTTTCAAAATATTTTTGTTTAATACCTTTGTTATTTCCTGTGTATAATTATCGAAGTTTTTATTATTGTTTTGCTTTTTGTACAGCTATTAAATAATTATATTATAATAACTTGGAGATACTGTGTTGTAATTGTTAATTACAAATAAATAAAACCTATTAAATCGCAAACAATTTTTATTTACGTCCTGATATAGATACATTACGTACGATTGTAAAGCAATCATCTTCATAGGAAATTACTAAAATACTGAATCTTGTAGGAGATATCTTTGCAAAAAATGTACATGAGGACGTGAATAAAATGTATCTGCGGTTTAAGAGGATTTATTTAGTTATAATTTAGATGGTAATATATAATCTCTATGCAGTGCAATGTGTACTTATTCTATGAAATTTCTGCCTGTTCACTACTAAAGTTTAACATGACGTCAGCATAAGGAATAGCAGTAAAACTACTACTGTGTCACAGATAAGACAATTCAATTAGAGACCTTGTCGAAATACGAGTACCTAGTTTTGTAATCTTCAATTATATCAAGACGTTCATAGGTAGAGGATCCATGTAAACTTTGTAACTAACCGAAGGGTTTATAAGCAATAGAGTTGATAATCCATTAGAGTTACTTTTTTTTTTTTACAATTACAATATTAAAATAAATATTTGTTATTCTGTTCTTGTTGCATTAAAGTTTCTTACTCTAAAACAGTGGGGTGCCTTATATCTTACCAAACCCACTATTTTATGTTTGTTGTCCGTAATATTTCTACAATACATCCTCGCTATTTATTCTGTATGAAACATTGTCAGTTCCCAGCACAAATTAGATTCAAAATTATTTATAAAAAATTTGTACAGTAAAGAAATAAAAATAACTTTAAAGTACTTTAAAAAAGTGCATGTTTTTAAAATTAAACATGAATATTTATGAAGACTACTATGTTACCAATAGAGTATCTTTTTTTTTGTTGCACTACATACATGTGTCATATATTAGACAGCTAGATGCACTAAACTGAAAATTCTACACACGGACTTCAAAACGCCTTCCTTCGTAGAAGACTACCTTCAACACTCATTTCGTTAATGGGTAGATGCAACATTACTCACGACAAACACTGACGCCTCTGCCGTTACTGACTGACTATCTCACTCCTTAACATGTAGAAACAAATTTAATGTAAATAGCAGTAACTAATAAACTCCATTCTAGTTCTGTTTCAGATGGCGCACAAGGTAATCTACCCGTAACGTATAGCTGCACGGGAAATAATTTGCTTTGTACACAAATGTTAATGGGTATTCGGAGCGCATGGCACTGCATCCATTCACTCATTAACAAAGTGCATGCAAGGAAGTACTCCCACTCTACAATTTGACTTATGAGTACTCTAGTCCCAGGGTTCCGGCACGAGGGTTTTTCTTAACAATGTTTCTTCTTTGCTAATTTTTATCCTATGCCACTATTCACGCTTCACTTGTAATGTTTCCGTTCATTATCCTTGGAAAAAACTCTTAAGGTCTAACGGAATGGATTTATGAACACCTAGGATCAACTCTCGACTACGGTGGACCTTAAGTAAGGTGGACCAGGCCTTAGGTAAGGCTAACCTAGAGGGGTTAGAGTTACCGAAAAGTAGCCTTTCAGAATATTCTACAGGCCCCAAGAAGGTCTGTAAAAGTGGCAAATTCGCAGTGCAGGGCTGGAGTTCGTCCACGTGACCTATGTAGGCCTTATAGCAAGGTCGTAAGTGTCTTAAATACTGATAATGGGGGTTTTGTTACCGAACCTTCGTCCCTTACCTGATGATAGTCACACATGCGAGAGTCGCGAGTTTCATGTTAGATTAATGGGAGTGGGTTACAGGCTTTATATTTGTGTTCTTCGACAGGAACACAATGTGGAAGACAGGAATTCCTTGTCAGCATTACGTCCTTTTTCACCGTCTTTCTTACTCTTCTACACTTTTCCGCAACACACTGCCCCATGCCCATGGAAAGAGTTAAATAGCTTGGTACATGGACAATCAATCCTGATTTCCACATTCTTATTAAGGTTACTAGCCATACGTGGACGTCAGACGGAGATGGTTCGAAAGAGACAAGCTAACAAGAGGGTTAGGCGGGTTTTAGGGGCCCGATCAATGTCTAAAAAAAGAGGCAAAAACAGGTCTCCACTAACAAGTGCTGTTCCACGATTTCGCAAATCAATCCCCATTGCAATTATGTAATCCGTATAAGAATAATTTCTGAAGACTTTTAAAAAGACGCACCAAAAAACAAATTTTAAAATAAAAACCCCAAAACGTTTCTTTAGAAACAAAACAAAAATTCAGGGGTTACGCGTTTGGTAAAGGAAGCTAGACATTAGATGCAGGGTTAAAATACTACTACTTTACTATCACTACCATAATAAGTGATAAGAAAAGCAGTAAACACAAAAGTTGCAAAAATACTTCTTAAACTGTAGAGGTTAACTTAATATTTTATGTCAATTTTTTACCACAGATTTCTTTCAAAATATTGTTTGTTGTAAAATACCGAGATACCTTCCTTAGTAGTTGGTTCAACATACCTAGCATTTTTTTTTCATGATCTAGTTCCTAAAGCAATTTTTAACAGTATACTCACGTTTTTACGCACTCTGTATTTTACACTACTCAACTACTGCAGAAAGTGATTACTGATAAACCTTGGAAGAGATTAAAATAAGTATTTAGTGAAACTCCAAACATTGGATAGCATTTAATTAACTTGTGCATCGTTGAGACGTCACGCCAGCTGATGCCTCGGTTTTCTAATCCCTCTGCAGATGTCGCACTTCCTTACAATTCCCTTTACTTACCGGTTGGAAAAGTGAATGTATTCCGCCACCGAATTTATCTTTCCCTAAATTTACGAAAATGTTTTAGAAAACGAACTCGAAGACTAATAGTGTTCTCCAATGCACAAGATTAGAATGGAATTTATTAAATTTAGTCCTAATACTTGTTCAGACATTTACTAAGGCGATTCAGAATGTGTCTATTCATAGCAATAAATACCTCTAGGAATTATTTTTGATAAAACAATGGTATATTTAACATAACGAAAAATACTGTTCACACAATATTGTTTTATTAACCTTAAGTACAACATTCTTAGAAAAATTAAATGCCAAAAAAAATAACTATGTGTAATAAAATGGCATTAAGGCTTATGTCTTTTTTTGTTTTTTCATTAGTGATACTCTTTATTTAGTAAATATCTTAAACAAATGAGAATAACAAATAAATTGAATAATAAACCAATAAATAAAATTGCTTGTATTTTTAGCCTGATATTACCAATACACATGTAAAACGTTTAATTATTGACAATGTAGATAAATTATAGACCATGTTACAGACAAAGTTTAATTAGTACATAAGTTTAATTACTACATAAGTTTAATTGGTATATAAATTTATTTGGTATATAAGATTAATTAGTACATAAATAAATAGTATTCTGAATACCAAGACAATGTTACAGTAAATAATGTTCCAGTTGCTGGTTCAAATTCTAATTGTTTTTCAGTCCTATTGAATTAATGTGAGTGAATCGTGAATAAAATAGCGACAATGAATTAAAGGTCTATATAGACGGTTTTACAACACGGTTTATTGAAGCACACGTCTAATCTAAATAATATGTTTTTATAATAGTTCTACGTATAATGAAACTAATTATAAATAATTTAATAGAATGTTTAATATGCACCATTACAAATGTAATTAAAAACGTTTAAATTAAAATTATAAGTACGTTTTAAATTGATGACGAAATCAATCATTTGAACGTAATAATTTTAAACGTTCTTAGTAGTTCGTCCTTAAAAACACTTTAATTTCCTGGCTATGGTAAAATAACATAAAAACTAAATTGTTATTACCCTTTGAAATAAATCAATAGACTACTAAAATCATTACCTGTGCTACGATAATGTATATTTATTTTATATTAACCACTGATATTGTAAACATATTTACGGAAACAGGTATGCCGACACTCAATATTTTACTGTAAAAATTGAGTTTAAGCTCGTAAAGTGTGTTGAGATACTAAAACGTTGAAGGTACTTGAAGCCTGCTAAGCAATAAATATCATCAATTTGATTGCCACAAACTGGACTTTTTGTATAAGGAATATAATTACAAACAATTTAGTTATCCCAAATAGATCTATAAAAAAAGCTAAATTATAATACAAATAACCTATCTGGAATATTTTCCAATTTCTTATGATTCTTGAAGACAAAGTTTTAAGTTGTTATTGCTGTATGGCCGCTATACAAATTTCAGCGAAATATGATTAAATCTTCAAGAAGACATTTTTGTGAGCTTCTGCTTGGAAGACATTATAGTAACATTAACTAGATATTTTATATAAAATTTCGCATTTATATATATATATATATATATATATATATATATATATATATATATAGGCCCCTATATATATTGTAAGTGATTTTGTAAATTCTAGTTAGTTATTTTAAATATACGAAACCTATATATAAGTAAAACTTTGTGTTTATATTTGAGAGGAAACGTAACAAATCAAATTTAGCCAATGAACAAGGTTCCAGTTTTGAATTGAAACTTGAAGCCATATTGTAATACTATTCAAAGGTTAATTACAAAATGACATTACACAATTATGAACAATTTATTCTCATAAGCGTTTCAATTACCTATGTCAACATTATCACTCAGTCTACCTCACCGATGTTGAGGACATGTCATTGAAACGTATATGAGAATAAAGTGTTTATAATGATGAGTTTCTATATAGTTATATATTAATAACCTTAACTCACAACCCAGAACGAATAATACTTAGAATTAAAGTTTTTTTCAAGTTTTACATTGTCTATAACTGGCCATAACCTACCAAATATAGTTATAAATGACGTAACGTTGAAAAATTAAATACAATACATTATTTTTATAAAAGAGCTGTGTATTTTACAAAAAACATTTTATATTCTGTCAAAAAAGCAGAATATCGATCGTGTTCATGTATATCGTGTATTTGTTTTATCATTTATTGGTTGGTCTTTTTTATGAAGCATACAGTTGCTCTAAATTAGATGTATTTATATTTATAAGTTCTAAAAAATATCTTGAAATCTTACCAAACATATATCTAAAATCCCTTGTAGATAAAGCTTTGATTGCATAGTGGCTCTCCAGACTACTGTATTATATTATAAACCTGCCTTTATTCTGAAATGCGACTGTTCACCTTAATTTTGTCCTTATTTAATAAAACAGAGATCAAACAATAGAGCTGCTAACTGAAATTTATTTTTCCGTGCTTTATTTTTTCTGCGAAATGAAATCAATTTGGTTTAGCAAATTGCTCCCCGTACGTGCTTCACATTACAAGTGTAGAGACTAGGGGTTGTTCCGACCTCCGACAAAGTTCAGAACACAAACTAATTTCTGAAATCCATTTTAAAGCACTTTATCTGTTCATTTTCACATTGAAAACGGGTTTAATTATTTTTATGTAGTGTAAAGATTTGAAAAATATTTTTGTCTGCTATTGAGTTATTTACCGACCCAGACAAACTTTGTTACGAATGCAATTACTCGTATAGCCTTAACCTAGGGTAGTTAATAGGCTTTTAAAATGCTTTAGTATTTAAATATTTGCACACATCGAATTCCAACTCGAATGTAAATTAGCTCCCATCGTAACAAATCCTTTAATCCTGATTAATCTGAAACAAATTTAACAAATCTGATTCGTTCGAACGAAATAGTCTCTCTGAATTGAAATTAAAATCCCCTCCTTTATAATAAACGTTCCCCCGTCAACTAACCCTAACCACTCTATAACTAAATACGCCTACTATTACATAACCATTATTTTTTCAGTTCACATCTATAAAAGTTAATATAACTAAACATTTTAAAATTAGTAAATAAATATAAATACTTCTGTTACTGTTTTAGCAGAAAGAGACTGATGATCAAAATATCTTCAAGTGTAGTGTATTGCTCTCACGTTTCACGATCAGAAATAAAATAATTACGGAGGTAAGGAGCAGGGCTATTTTTCATCGCTAGCGATCTGCGAGCACAAGGTAAACACCACTAACGAGGATTTTTACTTAAATAAAAATAAATATTATAGATGTTCGCTTGTTTAGTTTTAATTTTAGTAAATAAATATTTTAAAGCAAGTAACATTTTTATACAATGGTATAAATTATAACAGCTTACTTTAAATCTTTTTTTTTAAATTTTGTAATTAACTTGGGAGCGGGTTTAAACTGCCCGAAGCAATGCTACCTTAGCTATATATTGTACTTACCACCCTGATCTAGTCAAAGAGCCCCTTCCCTCTTACCAGGTTTAGAAGTTTCCTGACTAGTGTTTTACCTTCAGCATCCTCTTCCAGAGCTGTGCTATCACCAAAGAGGTTGAAGCGCCTCTCGGCAAGTGCTTCACATCTATAAATGATGTGTGTGGTGGTCTCCAGTTCTTGCCCGCATAATCTGCACACTGGTTCATCTTTGAAGATACCCGTATTATGCAGATGTTTTCTTAGTCCACAATGTCCCGTGAGTAGAGCTGTGGCTATCCTCAATTCCTGCCTAGACAGATAGATGAGACTCTCCTGCAGCCCCAAGGAAGGTTTCCTAAGGGTTAGCTTACTGTGTCTCATTCCTTCAGCCCTGACCCAGTTCTCACAGTGTCTTTCAGCCATCCACCTTCGCACTGCAATCTTGACCATGGATTTGGAAATACCTAC
This sequence comes from Prosapia bicincta, assembly GCA_036971475.1. Classification (NCBI taxonomy): domain Eukaryota; kingdom Metazoa; phylum Arthropoda; class Insecta; order Hemiptera; family Cercopidae; genus Prosapia; species Prosapia bicincta. The sequence goes on from JBAIZL010000005.1 coordinate 168,928,194, forward strand.
CACCGCCAATTAGGGGGGGATGAAGACGCCTCTCTGGTTCATTTCCAAATATTCCCCTATGCCCTGGCACCCAACCTATTACTTTAAATCTTACTATACACTAATTTATTTTAATTAACTAAAATTTTGTTTTAACTTTTACCTTTGTGGGTTGTCCTCACTAGCTAAACTCTAATTAACTTAATATCTTTTTGTTAAATTTGAGTGAATGGAACTGTAATTTTCAAACTGTGTAGGTTAGTTTATCATTTTATAACAAAGTATTTACGAAAGGTTTCTTTCAAAATATTTGTTGATGTAAAATGAGCAGATACCTTCTTTGTTAGTTGGTTCTACTAACCTAGCGTTTATTTTTTCAACATTTATATAAAGTGATAAAACCGTATTGCGTAAGTGACAAACCGTTGTGAATTTCTTCACTAGCTAAATGAACACTATTTTGTTTGATTTGAGTGACTACAACAATGTTTGGTCTAATATTATACAGTTCATAAGTTATGTTTTAGTCATTGTTATTACGATTCTTGAATTCTATAGATACAAAGTATATTTAATATCACTTATACAGGGAAATAAATAGAAACTTTTGATAATATTTTTTTGATTAAAGCGTAGTATATGTTCAATTTAAGACTGCGAAATTTTTCTCGTTGATTAATTTTAGGACTCAAATTTTATGTGAACTGTTACTTTCTGTATCCGAACAAGCTCTGTAATCCATGATTATACATGGGTAAAATGTGTTACGGCTAACAAATACTGGATATGAAGAAACTAGAGGTCTGTTTATGACGATAAAGCATTTTCTCACTCGATATTATTTCGTCGAAATAAAAGTAGAAACTGAAGTATCTATGTATTTTATGTGTTGTCGTGTGTAATAAACGGTGCGACGTTGAGACCGAATACATTGACGTTTGCAATCATTTGAGATACGATGTAATAGAAACCTGCAAAGACTAGAATACACGGGTTGTTTTGGTAGGAAAAGGATTTGACAGAAAATAATTGATTAATATTTTTAAAGTTATAATTTTTTAGTCACGTCATGAGAAATAATATTAAATCCTTCAACAAAAAACTAAATACAAGATGTTAGAAAAAGGAGAGAAGGAAAGAAGGGAGATCTTGGTGGAAGAAGCTAAGAGATTAAGGACATTTGAGGATCAATTTATAGATTGCCTTCCAGTATTAAGTTAATCAACTTTATGAATTAAATGGCATGATCAGAAAAATAACTAAGAAATACCAGCAGTGGCAATATCTATCATTAACAGTAATTATAATATAACATACAAATACAATGTACAATGATTTCATATATTATTAATATTATTATTGTATTATTATTAAAGTACTACTGTTCATAGGTAAATAATAACAGACTTCCACTCATAGTAAGTTATAACAATGATTACATTTATTGTTAATGTTATTATTATTAGTATTGTTGCTGTATTCTCACTAATAAGTACTACTGTTCTTAACTAAATAAATCACGGATGTCAACTCATAGTGAGTTATAACAATGATTTACATGTATTGTTAATGTTATTATTATTACTATTGGTGCTGTATTCTTACTAATAAGTACTACTGTTCTTAAATAAATAATCACGGATTTCAACTCATAGTGAGTTATAACAATGATTACATGTATTGTTAATGTTATTATTATTACTATTGTTGCTGTATTCATACTAATAAGTACCACTGTTCTTAACTAAATAATCACGAATTTCAACTCACAGTGAGTTATAACAATGATTACATGTATTTTTAATGTTATTATTATTACTATTGTTGTTGTATTCATACTAATAAGTACTACTGTTCTTAACTAAATAATCACGGATTTCAACTCATAGTGAGTTATAACAATGATTACATGTATTGTTAATGTTATTATTATTACTATTGTTGCTGTATTCTTACTAACAAGTACTACTGTTCTTAAATAAATAATCACGGATTTCAACTCATAGTGAGTTATAACAATGATTACATGTATTGTTAATGTTATTATTATTACTATTGTTGCTGTATTCTTACTAATAAGTACTACTGTTCTTAACTAAATAATCACGGATGTCAACTCACAGTGAGTTATAACAATGATTACATGTATTGTTAATGTTATTATTATTACTATTGTTGCTGTATTTTTACTAATAAGTACTACTGTTCTTAAATAAATAATCACGGATTTCAACTCATAGTGAGTTATAACAATGATTACATGTATTGTTAATGTTATTATTATTACTATTGTTGCTGTATTCTTACTAATAAGTACTACTGTTCTTAACAAAATAATCACGGTTGTCAACTCACAGTGAGTTATAACAATGATTACATGTATTGTTAATGTTATTATTATTACTATTGTTGCTGTATTCATACTAATAAGTACTACTGTTCTTAACTAAATAATCACGAATTTCAACTCACAGTGAGTTATAACAATGATTACATGTATTGTTAATGTTATTATTATTACTATTGTTGTTGTATTCATACTAATAAGTACTACTGTTCTTAACTAAATAATCACGGATTTCAACTCATAGTGAGTTATAACAATGATTACATGTATTGTTAATGTTATTATTATTACTATTGTTGCTGTATTCTTACTAATAAGTACTACTGTCCTTAAATAAATAATAACGGATTTCAACTCATAGTGAATTATTAAAAATGATTACATGTATTGTTAATGTTATTATTATTACTATTGTTGCTGTATTCTTACTAATAAGTACTACTGTTCTTAACTAAATAATCACGGATGTCAACTCACAGTAAGTTAAAACAATGATTACATGTATTGATAATGTTATTATTATTACTATTGTTGCTGTATTTTTACTAATAAGTACTACTATTCTTAACTAAATAATCACGGATTTCAACTCATAGTGAGTTATAACAATGATTACAAGTATTGTTAATGTTATTATTATTACTATTGTTGCTGTATTCTTACTAATTAGTTCTACTGTTCTTAACTAAATAATCAGGATTTCAACTCATAGTGAGATATAACAATGATTACATGTATTGTTAATGTTATTATTATTACTATTGTTGCTATATTCTTACTAATAAGTACTACTGTTCTTAACTAAATAATCATGGATGTCAACTCACAATGAGTTATAACAATGATTACATATATTGTTAATGTTATTATTATTACTATTGTTGCTGTATTCATACTAATAAGTACTACTGTTCTTAACTAAATAATCGCAGATGTCAACTCATAGTGAGTTAGAACAATGATTACATGTATTGTTAATGTTATTATTATTACTATTGTGGCTGTATTCTTACTAATAAGTACTACTGTTCTTAACTAAATAATCATGGATGTCAACTCACAGTGAGTTATAACAATGATTACATATATTGTTAATGTTATTATTATTACTATTGTTGCTGCATTCATACTAATAGGTACTACTGTTCTTAACTAAATAATCACGGATTTCAACTCATAGTGAGTTATAACAATGATTACATGTATTGTTAATGTTATTATTATTAGTATTGTTGCTGTATTCTTACTAATAATTACTACTGTTCTTAACTAAATAATCACGGATGTCAACTCATAGTGAGTTATAACAATGATTACATGTATTGTTAATGTTATTATTATTACTATTGTTGAGGTATTCATACTAATAAGTACTACTGTTCTTAACTAAATAATCACGGATTTCAACTCACAGTGAGTTATAACAATGATTACATGTATTGTTAATGTTATTATTATTACTATTGTTGCTGTATTCTTACTAATAAGTACTACTGTTCTTAACTAAATAATCACGGATGTCAACTCACAGTGAGTTATAACAATGATTACATATATTGTTAATGTTATTATTATTACTATTGTTGCTGTATTCATACTAATAAGTACTACTGTTCTTAAATAAATAATCACGGATTTCAACTCATAGTGAGTTATAACAATGATTACATGTATTGTTAATGTTATTATTATTACTATTGTTGCTGTATTCTAATTAATAAGTACTACTGTTCTTAACTAAATAATCACGGATGTCAACTCACAGTGAGTTATAACAATGATTACATATATTGTTAATGTTATTATTATTACTATTGTTGCTGTATTCTTACTAATAAGTACTACTGTTCTTAAATAAATAATCACGGATTTCAACTCATAGTGAGTTATAACAATGATTACATGTATTGTTAATGTTATTATTATTACTATTGTTGCTGTATTCTAACTAATAAGTACTACTGTTCTTAACTAAATAATCACGGATGTCAACTCACAGTGAGTTATAACAATGATAACATATATTGTTAATGTTATTATTATTACTATTGTTGCTGTATTCTTACTAATAAGTACTACTGTTCTTAACTAAATAATCAGGATTTCAACTCATAGTGAGTTATAACAATGATTACATGTATTGTTAATGTTATTATTATTACTATTGTTGCTGTATTGATACTAATAAGTACTACTGTTCTTAACTAAATAATCACGAATTTCAACTCATAGTGAGTTATAACAATGATTACATGTATTGTTAATGTTATTATTATTACTATTGTTGCTGTATTCATACTAATAAGTACTACTGTTCTTAACTAAATAATCACGAATTTCAACTCATAGTGAGTTATAACAATGATTACATGTATTGTTAATGTTATTATTATTACTATTGTTGCTGTATTCATACTAATAAGTACTACTGTTCTTAACTAAATAATCACGAATTTCAACTCATAGTGAGTTATAACAATGATTACATGTATTGTTAATGTTATTATTATTACTATTGTTGCTGTATTCATACTAATAAGTACTACTGTTCTTAACTAAATAATCACGAATTTCAACTCATAGTGAGTTATAACAATGATTACATGTATTGTTAATGTTATTATTATTACTATTGTTGCTGTATTCATACTAATAAGTACTACTGTTCTTAACTAAATAATCACGAATTTCAACTCATAGTGAGTTATAACAATGATTACATGTATTGTTAATGTTATTATTATTACTATTGTTGCTGTATTCATACTAATAAGTACTACTGTTCTTAACTAAATAATCACGAATTTCAACTCATAGTGAGTTATAACAATGATTACATGTATTGTTAATGTTATTATTATTACTATTGTTGCTGTATTCATACTAATAAGTACTACTGTTCTTAACTAAATAATCACGAATTTCAACTCATAGTGAGTTATATCAATAATTACATGTATTGTTAATGTTATTATTATTACTATTGTTGCTGTATTCTTACTAATATGTACTACTGTTCTTAAATAAATAATCACGGATTTCAACTCATAGTGAGTTATAACAATGATTACATGTATTGTTAATGTTATTATTATTAGTATTGTTGCTGTATTCTTACTAATAATTACTACTGTTCTTAACTAAATAATCACGGATGTCAACTCATAGTGAGTTATAACAATGATTACATGTATTGTTAATGTTATTATTATTACTATTGTTGCTGTATTCTTACTAATAAGTACTACTGTTCTTAACTAAATAATCACGGATGTCAACTCACAGTGAGTTATAACAATGATTACATATATTGTTAATGTTATTATTATTACTATTGTTGCTGTATTCATACTAATAAGTACTACTGTTCTTAAATAAATAATCACGGATTTCAACTCATAGTGAGTTATAACAATGATTACATGTATTGTTAATGTTATTATTATTACTATTGTTGCTGTATTCTAACTAATAAGTACTACTGTTCTTAACTAAATAATCACGGATGTCAACTCACAGTGAGTTATAACAATGATTACATATATTGTTAATGTTATTATTATTACTATTGTTGCTGTATTCTTACTAATAAGTACTACTGTTCTTAACTAAATAATCAGGATTTCAACTCATAGTGAGTTATAACAATGATTACATGTATTGTTAATGTTATTATTATTACTATTGTTGCTGTATTCATACTAATAAGTACTACTGTTCTTAACTAAATAATCACGAATTTCAACTCATAGTGAGTTATAACAATGATTACATGTACTGTTAATGTTATTATTATTACTATTGTTGCTGTATTCATACTAATAAGTACTACTGTTCTTAACTAAATAATCACGAATTTCAACTCATAGTGAGTTATAACAATGATTACATGTATTGTTAATGTTATTATTATTACTATTGTTGCTGTATTCATACTAATAAGTACTACTGTTCTTAACTAAATAATCACGAATTTCAACTCATAGTGAGTTATAACAATGATTACATGTATTGTTAATGTTATTATTATTACTATTGTTGCTGTATTCATACTAATAAGTACTACTGTTCTTAACTAAATAATCACGAATTTCAACTCATAGTGAGTTATAACAATGATTACATGTATTGTTAATGTTATTATTATTACTATTGTTGCTGTATTCATACTAATAAGTACTACTGTTCTTAACTAAATAATCACGAATTTCAACTCATAGTGAGTTATAACAATGATTACATGTATTGTTAATGTTATTATTATTACTATTGTTGCTGTATTCATACTAATAAGTACTACTGTTCTTAACTAAATAATCACGAATTTCAACTCATAGTGAGTTATAACAATGATTACATGTATTGTTAATGTTATTATTATTACTATTGTTGCTGTATTCATACTAATAAGTACTACTGTTCTTAACTAAATAATCACGAATTTCAACTCATAGTGAGTTATAACAATGATTACATGTATTGTTAATGTTATTATTATTACTATTGTTGCTGTATTCTTACTAATATGTACTACTGTTCTTAAATAAATAATCACGGATTTCAACTCATAGTGAGTTATAACAATGATTACATGTATTGTTAATGTTATTATTATTAGTATTGTTGCTGTATTCTTACTAATAATTACTACTGTTCTTAACTAAATAATCACGGATGTCAACTCATAGTGAGTTATAACAATGATTACATGTATTGTTAATGTTATTATTATTACTATTGTTGCTGTATTCTTACTAATAAGTACTACTGTTCTTAACTAAATAATCACGGATGTAAACTCACAGTGAGTTATAACAATGATTACATATATTGTTAATGTTATTATTATTACTATTGTTGCTGTATTCATACTAATAAGTACTACTGTTCTTAAATAAATAATCACGGATTTCAACTCATAGTGAGTTATAACAATGATTACATGTATTGTTAATGTTATTATTATTAGTATTGTTGCTGTATTCTTACTAATAATTACTACTGTTCTTAACTAAATAATCACGGATGTAAACTCATAGTGAGTTATAACAATGATTACATGTATTGTTAATGTTATTATTATTACTATTGTTGCTGTATTCTTACTAATATGTACTACTGTTCTTAAATAAATAATCACGGATTTCAACTCATAGTGAGTTATAACAATGATTACATGTATTGTTAATGTTATTATTATTACTATTGTTGCTGTATTCATACTAATAAGTACTACTGTTCTTAACTAAATAATCACGAATTTCAACTCATAGTGAGTTATAACAATGATTACATGTATTGTTAATGTTATTATTATTACTATTGTTGCTGTATTCATACTAATAAGTACTACTGTTCTTAACTAAATAATCACGAATTTCAACTCATAGTGAGTTATAACAATGATTACATGTATTGTTAATGTTATTATTATTACTATTGTTGCTGTATTCATACTAATAAGTACTACTGTTCTTAACTAAATAATCACGAATTTCAACTCATAGTGAGTTATAACAATGATTACATGTATTGTTAATGTTATTATTATTACTATTGTTGCTGTATTCATACTAATAAGTACTACTGTTCTTAACTAAATAATCACGAATTTCAACTCATAGTGAGTTATAACAATGATTACATGTATTGTTAATGTTATTATTATTACTATTGTTGCTGTATTCATACTAATAAGTACTACTGTTCTTAACTAAATAATCACGAATTTCAACTCATAGTGAGTTATATCAATAATTACATGTATTGTTAATGTTATTATTATTACTATTGTTGCTGTATTCTTACTAATATGTACTACTGTTCTTAAATAAATAATCACGGATTTCAACTCATAGTGAGTTATAACAATGATTACATGTATTGTTAATGTTATTATTATTAGTATTGTTGCTGTATTCTTACTAATAATTACTACTGTTCTTAACTAAATAATCACGGATGTCAACTCATAGTGAGTTATAACAATGATTACATGTATTGTTAATGTTATTATTATTACTATTGTTGCTGTATTCTTACTAATAAGTACTACTGTTCTTAACTAAATAATCACGGATGTCAACTCACAGTGAGTTATAACAATGATTACATATATTGTTAATGTTATTATTATTACTATTGTTGCTGTATTCATACTAATAAGTACTACTGTTCTTAAATAAATAATCACGGATTTCAACTCATAGTGAGTTATAACAATGATTACATGTATTGTTAATGTTATTATTATTACTATTGTTGCTGTATTCTAACTAATAAGTACTACTGTTCTTAACTAAATAATCACGGATGTCAACTCACAGTGAGTTATAACAATGATTACATATATTGTTAATGTTATTATTATTACTATTGTTGCTGTATTCTTACTAATAAGTACTACTGTTCTTAACTAAATAATCAGGATTTCAACTCATAGTGAGTTATAACAATGATTACATGTATTGTTAATGTTATTATTATTACTATTGTTGCTGTATTCATACTAATAAGTACTACTGTTCTTAACTAAATAATCACGAATTTCAACTCATAGTGAGTTATAACAATGATTACATGTACTGTTAATGTTATTATTATTACTATTGTTGCTGTATTCATACTAATAAGTACTACTGTTCTTAACTAAATAATCACGAATTTCAACTCATAGTGAGTTATAACAATGATTACATGTATTGTTAATGTTATTATTATTACTATTGTTGCTGTATTCATACTAATAAGTACTACTGTTCTTAACTAAATAATCACGAATTTCAACTCATAGTGAGTTATAACAATGATTACATGTATTGTTAATGTTATTATTATTACTATTGTTGCTGTATTCATACTAATAAGTACTACTGTTCTTAACTAAATAATCACGAATTTCAACTCATAGTGAGTTATAACAATGATTACATGTATTGTTAATGTTATTATTATTACTATTGTTGCTGTATTCATACTAATAAGTACTACTGTTCTTAACTAAATAATCACGAATTTCAACTCATAGTGAGTTATAACAATGATTACATGTATTGTTAATGTTATTATTATTACTATTGTTGCTGTATTCATACTAATAAGTACTACTGTTCTTAACTAAATAATCACGAATTTCAACTCATAGTGAGTTATAACAATGATTACATGTATTGTTAATGTTATTATTATTACTATTGTTGCTGTATTCATACTAATAAGTACTACTGTTCTTAACTAAATAATCACGAATTTCAACTCATAGTGAGTTATAACAATGATTACATGTATTGTTAATGTTATTATTATTACTATTGTTGCTGTATTCATACTAATAAGTACTACTGTTCTTAACTAAATAATCACGAATTTCAACTCATAGTGAGTTATAACAATGATTACATGTATTGTTAATGTTATTATTATTACTATTGTTGCTGTATTCATACTAATAAGTACTACTGTTCTTAACTAAATAATCACGAATTTCAACTCATAGTGAGTTATAACAATGATTACATGTATTGTTAATGTTATTATTATTACTATTGTTGCTGTATTCTTACTAATATGTACTACTGTTCTTAAATAAATAATCACGGATTTCAACTCATAGTGAGTTATAACAATGATTACATGTATTGTTAATGTTATTATTATTAGTATTGTTGCTGTATTCTTACTAATAATTACTACTGTTCTTAACTAAATAATCACGGATGTCAACTCATAGTGAGTTATAACAATGATTACATGTATTGTTAATGTTATTATTATTACTATTGTTGCTGTATTCTTACTAATAAGTACTACTGTTCTTAACTAAATAATCACGGATGTAAACTCACAGTGAGTTATAACAATGATTACATATATTGTTAATGTTATTATTATTACTATTGTTGCTGTATTCATACTAATAAGTACTACTGTTCTTAAATAAATAATCACGGATTTCAACTCATAGTGAGTTATAACAATGATTACATGTATTGTTAATGTTATTATTATTACTATTGTTGCTGTATTCTAACTAATAAGTACTACTGTTCTTAACTAAATAATCACGGATGTCAACTCACAGTGAGTTATAACAATGATTACATATATTGTTAATGTTATTATTATTACTATTGTTGCTGTATTCTTACTAATAAGTACTACTGTTCTTAACTAAATAATCAGGATTTCAACTCATAGTGAGTTATAACAATGATTACATGTATTGTTAATGTTATTATTATTACTATTGTTGCTGTATTGATACTAATAAGTACTACTGTTCTTAACTAAATAATCACGAATTTCAACTCATAGTGAGTTATAACAATGATTACATGTATTGTTAATGTTATTATTATTACTATTGTTGCTGTATTCATACTAATAAGTACTACTGTTCTTAACTAAATAATCACGAATTTCAACTCATAGTGAGTTATAACAATGATTACATGTATTGTTAATGTTATTATTATTACTATTGTTGCTGTATTCATACTAATAAGTACTACTGTTCTTAACTAAATAATCACGAATTTCAACTCATAGTGAGTTATAACAATGATTACATGTATTGTTAATGTTATTATTATTACTATTGTTGCTGTATTCATACTAATAAGTACTACTGTTCTTAACTAAATAATCACGAATTTCAACTCATAGTGAGTTATAACAATGATTACATGTATTGTTAATGTTATTATTATTACTATTGTTGCTGTATTCATACTAATAAGTACTACTGTTCTTAACTAAATAATCACGAATTTCAACTCATAGTGAGTTATAACAATGATTACATGTATTGTTAATGTTATTATTATTACTATTGTTGCTGTATTCATACTAATAAGTACTACTGTTCTTAACTAAATAATCACGAATTTCAACTCATAGTGAGTTATAACAATGATTACATGTATTGTTAATGTTATTATTATTACTATTGTTGCTGTATTCATACTAATAAGTACTACTGTTCTTAACTAAATAATCACGAATTTCAACTCATAGTGAGTTATATCAATAATTACATGTATTGTTAATGTTATTATTATTACTATTGTTGCTGTATTCTTACTAATATGTACTACTGTTCTTAAATAAATAATCACGGATTTCAACTCATAGTGAGTTATAACAATGATTACATGTATTGTTAATGTTATTATTATTAGTATTGTTGCTGTATTCTTACTAATAATTACTACTGTTCTTAACTAAATAATCACGGATGTCAACTCATAGTGAGTTATAACAATGATTACATGTATTGTTAATGTTATTATTATTACTATTGTTGCTGTATTCTTACTAATAAGTACTACTGTTCTTAACTAAATAATCACGGATGTCAACTCACAGTGAGTTATAACAATGATTACATATATTGTTAATGTTATTATTATTACTATTGTTGCTGTATTCATACTAATAAGTACTACTGTTCTTAAATAAATAATCACGGATTTCAACTCATAGTGAGTTATAACAATGATTACATGTATTGTTAATGTTATTATTATTACTATTGTTGCTGTATTCTAACTAATAAGTACTACTGTTCTTAACTAAATAATCACGGATGTCAACTCACAGTGAGTTATAACAATGATTACATATATTGTTAATGTTATTATTATTACTATTGTTGCTGTATTCTTACTAATAAGTACTACTGTTCTTAACTAAATAATCAGGATTTCAACTCATAGTGAGTTATAACAATGATTACATGTATTGTTAATGTTATTATTATTACTATTGTTGCTGTATTCATACTAATAAGTACTACTGTTCTTAACTAAATAATCACGAATTTCAACTCATAGTGAGTTATAACAATGATTACATGTACTGTTAATGTTATTATTATTACTATTGTTGCTGTATTCATACTAATAAGTACTACTGTTCTTAACTAAATAATCACGAATTTCAACTCATAGTGAGTTATAACAATGATTACATGTATTGTTAATGTTATTATTATTACTATTGTTGCTGTATTCATACTAATAAGTACTACTGTTCTTAACTAAATAATCACGAATTTCAACTCATAGTGAGTTATAACAATGATTACATGTATTGTTAATGTTATTATTATTACTATTGTTGCTGTATTCATACTAATAAGTACTACTGTTCTTAACTAAATAATCACGAATTTCAACTCATAGTGAGTTATAACAATGATTACATGTATTGTTAATGTTATTATTATTACTATTGTTGCTGTATTCATACTAATAAGTACTACTGTTCTTAACTAAATAATCACGAATTTCAACTCATAGTGAGTTATAACAATGATTACATGTATTGTTAATGTTATTATTATTACTATTGTTGCTGTATTCATACTAATAAGTACTACTGTTCTTAACTAAATAATCACGAATTTCAACTCATAGTGAGTTATAACAATGATTACATGTATTGTTAATGTTATTATTATTACTATTGTTGCTGTATTCATACTAATAAGTACTACTGTTCTTAACTAAATAATCACGAATTTCAACTCATAGTGAGTTATAACAATGATTACATGTATTGTTAATGTTATTATTATTACTATTGTTGCTGTATTCATACTAATAAGTACTACTGTTCTTAACTAAATAATCACGAATTTCAACTCATAGTGAGTTATATCAATAATTACATGTATTGTTAATGTTATTATTATTACTATTGTTGCTGTATTCTTACTAATATGTACTACTGTTCTTAAATAAATAATCACGGATTTCAACTCATAGTGAGTTATAACAATGATTACATGTATTGTTAATGTTATTATTATTAGTATTGTTGCTGTATTCTTACTAATAATTACTACTGTTCTTAACTAAATAATCACGGATGTCAACTCATAGTGAGTTATAACAATGATTACATGTATTGTTAATGTTATTATTATTACTATTGTTGCTGTATTCTTACTAATAAGTACTACTGTTCTTAACTAAATAATCACGGATGTCAACTCACAGTGAGTTATAACAATGATTACATATATTGTTAATGTTATTATTATTACTATTGTTGCTGTATTCATACTAATAAGTACTACTGTTCTTAAATAAATAATCACGGATTTCAACTCATAGTGAGTTATAACAATGATTACATGTATTGTTAATGTTATTATTATTACTATTGTTGCTGTATTCTAACTAATAAGTACTACTGTTCTTAACTAAATAATCACGGATGTCAACTCACAGTGAGTTATAACAATGATTACATATATTGTTAATGTTATTATTATTACTATTGTTGCTGTATTCTTACTAATAAGTACTACTGTTCTTAACTAAATAATCAGGATTTCAACTCATAGTGAGTTATAACAATGATTACATGTATTGTTAATGTTATTATTATTACTATTGTTGCTGTATTCATACTAATAAGTACTACTGTTCTTAACTAAATAATCACGAATTTCAACTCATAGTGAGTTATAACAATGATTACATGTACTGTTAATGTTATTATTATTACTATTGTTGCTGTATTCATACTAATAAGTACTACTGTTCTTAACTAAATAATCACGAATTTCAACTCATAGTGAGTTATAACAATGATTACATGTATTGTTAATGTTATTATTATTACTATTGTTGCTGTATTCATACTAATAAGTACTACTGTTCTTAACTAAATAATCACGAATTTCAACTCATAGTGAGTTATAACAATGATTACATGTATTGTTAATGTTATTATTATTACTATTGTTGCTGTATTCATACTAATAAGTACTACTGTTCTTAACTAAATAATCACGAATTTCAACTCATAGTGAGTTATAACAATGATTACATGTATTGTTAATGTTATTATTATTACTATTGTTGCTGTATTCATACTAATAAGTACTACTGTTCTTAACTAAATAATCACGAATTTCAACTCATAGTGAGTTATAACAATGATTACATGTATTGTTAATGTTATTATTATTACTATTGTTGCTGTATTCATACTAATAAGTACTACTGTTCTTAACTAAATAATCACGAATTTCAACTCATAGTGAGTTATAACAATGATTACATGTATTGTTAATGTTATTATTATTACTATTGTTGCTGTATTCATACTAATAAGTACTACTGTTCTTAACTAAATAATCACGAATTTCAACTCATAGTGAGTTATAACAATGATTACATGTATTGTTAATGTTATTATTATTACTATTGTTGCTGTATTCATACTAATAAGTACTACTGTTCTTAACTAAATAATCACGAATTTCAACTCATAGTGAGTTATAACAATGATTACATGTATTGTTAATGTTATTATTATTACTATTGTTGCTGTATTCATACTAATAAGTACTACTGTTCTTAACTAAATAATCACGAATTTCAACTCATAGTGAGTTATAACAATGATTACATGTATTGTTAATGTTATTATTATTACTATTGTTGCTGTATTCTTACTAATATGTACTACTGTTCTTAAATAAATAATCACGGATTTCAACTCATAGTGAGTTATAACAATGATTACATGTATTGTTAATGTTATTATTATTAGTATTGTTGCTGTATTCTTACTAATAATTACTACTGTTCTTAACTAAATAATCACGGATGTCAACTCATAGTGAGTTATAACAATGATTACATGTATTGTTAATGTTATTATTATTACTATTGTTGCTGTATTCTTACTAATAAGTACTACTGTTCTTAACTAAATAATCACGGATGTAAACTCACAGTGAGTTATAACAATGATTACATATATTGTTAATGTTATTATTATTACTATTGTTGCTGTATTCATACTAATAAGTACTACTGTTCTTAAATAAATAATCACGGATTTCAACTCATAGTGAGTTATAACAATGATTACATGTATTGTTAATGTTATTATTATTACTATTGTTGCTGTATTCTAACTAATAAGTACTACTGTTCTTAACTAAATAATCACGGATGTCAACTCACAGTGAGTTATAACAATGATTACATATATTGTTAATGTTATTATTATTACTATTGTTGCTGTATTCTTACTAATAAGTACTACTGTTCTTAACTAAATAATCAGGATTTCAACTCATAGTGAGTTATAACAATGATTACATGTATTGTTAATGTTATTATTATTACTATTGTTGCTGTATTGATACTAATAAGTACTACTGTTCTTAACTAAATAATCACGAATTTCAACTCATAGTGAGTTATAACAATGATTACATGTATTGTTAATGTTATTATTATTACTATTGTTGCTGTATTCATACTAATAAGTACTACTGTTCTTAACTAAATAATCACGAATTTCAACTCATAGTGAGTTATAACAATGATTACATGTATTGTTAATGTTATTATTATTACTATTGTTGCTGTATTCATACTAATAAGTACTACTGTTCTTAACTAAATAATCACGAATTTCAACTCATAGTGAGTTATAACAATGATTACATGTATTGTTAATGTTATTATTATTACTATTGTTGCTGTATTCATACTAATAAGTACTACTGTTCTTAACTAAATAATCACGAATTTCAACTCATAGTGAGTTATAACAATGATTACATGTATTGTTAATGTTATTATTATTACTATTGTTGCTGTATTCATACTAATAAGTACTACTGTTCTTAACTAAATAATCACGAATTTCAACTCATAGTGAGTTATAACAATGATTACATGTATTGTTAATGTTATTATTATTACTATTGTTGCTGTATTCATACTAATAAGTACTACTGTTCTTAACTAAATAATCACGAATTTCAACTCATAGTGAGTTATAACAATGATTACATGTATTGTTAATGTTATTATTATTACTATTGTTGCTGTATTCATACTAATAAGTACTACTGTTCTTAACTAAATAATCACGAATTTCAACTCATAGTGAGTTATAACAATGATTACATGTATTGTTAATGTTATTATTATTACTATTGTTGCTGTATTCTTACTAATATGTACTACTGTTCTTAAATAAATAATCACGGATTTCAACTCATAGTGAGTTATAACAATGATTACATGTATTGTTAATGTTATTATTATTAGTATTGTTGCTGTATTCTTACTAATAATTACTACTGTTCTTAACTAAATAATCACGGATGTCAACTCATAGTGAGTTATAACAATGATTACATGTATTGTTAATGTTATTATTATTACTATTGTTGCTGTATTCTTACTAATAAGTACTACTGTTCTTAACTAAATAATCACGGATGTCAACTCACAGTGAGTTATAACAATGATTACATATATTGTTAATGTTATTATTATTAATATTGTTGCTGTATTCATACTAATAAGTACTACTCTTCTTAAATAAATAATCACGGATTTCAACTCATAGTGAGTTATAACAATGATTACATGTATTGTTAATGTTATTATTATTACTATTGTTGCTGTATTCTAACTAATAAGTAC
This sequence comes from Prosapia bicincta, assembly GCA_036971475.1. NCBI lineage: Eukaryota > Metazoa > Arthropoda > Insecta > Hemiptera > Cercopidae > Prosapia > Prosapia bicincta. Next base: position 168,944,991 of record JBAIZL010000005.1, read on the forward strand.
TACTGTTCTTAACTAAATAATCACGGATGTCAACTCACAGTGAGTTATAACAATGATTACATATATTGTTAATGTTATTATTATTACTATTGTTGCTGTATTCTTACTAATAAGTACTACTGTTCTTAACTAAATAATCAGGATTTCAACTCATAGTGAGTTATAACAATGATTACATGTATTGTTAATGTTATTATTATTACTATTGTTGCTGTATTCATACTAATAAGTACTACTGTTCTTAACTAAATAATCACGAATTTCAACTCATAGTGAGTTATAACAATGATTACATGTATTGTTAATGTTATTATTATTACTATTGTTGCTGTATTCATACTAATAAGTACTACTGTTCTTAACTAAATAATCAGGATTTCAACTCATAGTGAGTTATAACAATGATTACATGTATTGTTAATGTTATTATTATTACTATTGTTGCTGTATTGATACTAATAAGTACTACTGTTCTTAACTAAATAATCACGAATTTCAACTCATAGTGAGTTATAACAATGATTACATGTATTGTTAATGTTATTATTATTACTATTGTTGCTGTATTCATACTAATAAGTACTACTGTTCTTAACTAAATAATCACGAATTTCAACTCATAGTGAGTTATAACAATGATTACATGTATTGTTAATGTTATTATTATTACTATTGTTGCTGTATTCATACTAATAAGTACTACTGTTCTTAACTAAATAATCACGAATTTCAACTCATAGTGAGTTATAACAATGATTACATGTATTGTTATTGTTATTATTATTACTATTGTTGCTGTATTCATACTAATAAGTACTACTGTTCTTAACTAAATAATCACGAATTTCAACTCTTAGTGAGTTATAACAATGATTACATGTATTGTTAATGTTATTATTATTACTATTGTTGCTGTATTCATACTAATAAGTACTACTGTTCTTAACTAAATAATCACGAATTTCAACTCATAGTGAGTTATAACAATGATTACATGTATTGTTAATGTTATTATTATTACTATTGTTGCTGTATTCATACTAATAAGTACTACTGTTCTTAACTAAATAATCACGAATTTCAACTCATAGTGAGTTATAACAATGATTACATGTATTGTTAATGTTATTATTATTACTATTGTTGCTGTATTCATACTAATAAGTACTACTGTTCTTAACTAAATAATCACGAATTTCAACTCATAGTGAGTTATAACAATAATTACATGTATTGTTAATGTTATTATTATTACTATTGTTGCTGTATTCTTACTAATATGTACTACTGTTCTTAAATAAATAATCACGGATTTCAACTCATAGTGAGTTATAACAATGATTACATGTATTGTTAATGTTATTATTATTAGTATTGTTGCTGTATTCTTACTAATAATTACTACTGTTCTTAACTAAATAATCACGGATGTCAACTCATAGTGAGTTATAACAATGATTACATGTATTGTTAATGTTATTATTATTACTATTGTTGCTGTATTCTTACTAATAAGTACTACTGTTCTTAACTAAATAATCACGGATGTCAACTCACAGTGAGTTATAACAATGATTACATATATTGTTAATGTTATTATTATTACTATTGTTGCTGTATTCATACTAATAAGTACTACTGTTCTTAAATAAATAATCACGGATTTCAACTCATAGTGAGTTATAACAATGATTACATGTATTGTTAATGTTATTATTATTACTATTGTTGCTGTATTCTAACTAATAAGTACTACTGTTCTTAACTAAATAATCACGGATGTCAACTCACAGTGAGTTATAACAATGATTACATATATTGTTAATGTTATTATTATTACTATTGTTGCTGTATTCTTACTAATAAGTACTACTGTTCTTAACTAAATAATCAGGATTTCAACTCATAGTGAGTTATAACAATGATTACATGTATTGTTAATGTTATTATTATTACTATTGTTGCTGTATTCATACTAATAAGTACTACTGTTCTTAACTAAATAATCACGAATTTCAACTCATAGTGAGTTATAACAATGATTACATGTACTGTTAATGTTATTATTATTACTATTGTTGCTGTATTCATACTAATAAGTACTACTGTTCTTAACTAAATAATCACGAATTTCAACTCATAGTGAGTTATAACAATGATTACATGTATTGTTAATGTTATTATTATTACTATTGTTGCTGTATTCATACTAATAAGTACTACTGTTCTTAACTAAATAATCACGAATTTCAACTCATAGTGAGTTATAACAATGATTACATGTATTGTTAATGTTATTATTATTACTATTGTTGCTGTATTCATACTAATAAGTACTACTGTTCTTAACTAAATAATCACGAATTTCAACTCACAGTGAGTTATAACAATGATTACATGTATTGTTAATGTTATTATTATTACTATTGTTGCTGTATTCATACTAATAAGTACTACTGTTCTTAACTAAATAATCACGAATTTCAACTCATAGTGAGTTATAACAATGATTACATGTATTGTTAATGTTATTATTATTACTATTGTTGCTGTATTCTTACTAATATGTACTACTGTTCTTAAATAAATAATCACGGATTTCAACTCATAGTGAGTTATAACAATGATTACATGTATTGTTAATGTTATTATTATTAGTATTGTTGCTGTATTCTTACTAATAATTACTACTGTTCTTAACTAAATAATCACGGATGTCAACTCATAGTGAGTTATAACAATGATTACATGTATTGTTAATGTTATTATTATTACTATTGTTGCTGTATTCTTACTAATAAGTACTACTGTTCTTAACTAAATAATCACGGATGTCAACTCACAGTGAGTTATAACAATGATTACATATATTGTTAATGTTATTATTATTACTATTGTTGCTGTATTCATACTAATAAGTACTACTGTTCTTAAATAAATAATCACGGATTTCAACTCATAGTGAGTTATAACAATGATTACATGTATTGTTAATGTTATTATTATTACTATTGTTGCTGTATTCTAACTAATAAGTACTACTGTTCTTAACTAAATAATCACGGATGTCAACTCACAGTGAGTTATAACAATGATTACATATATTGTTAATGTTATTATTATTACTATTGTTGCTGTATTCTTACTAATAAGTACTACTGTTCTTAACTAAATAATCAGGATTTCAACTCATAGTGAGTTATAACAATGATTACATGTATTGTTAATGTTATTATTATTACTATTGTTGCTGTATTGATACTAATAAGTACTACTGTTCTTAACTAAATAATCACGAATTTCAACTCATAGTGAGTTATAACAATGATTACATGTATTGTTAATGTTATTATTATTACTATTGTTGCTGTATTCATACTAATAAGTACTACTGTTCTTAACTAAATAATCACGAATTTCAACTCATAGTGAGTTATAACAATGATTACATGTATTGTTAATGTTATTATTATTACTATTGTTGCTGTATTCATACTAATAAGTACTACTGTTCTTAACTAAATAATCACGAATTTCAACTCATAGTGAGTTATAACAATGATTACATGTATTGTTAATGTTATTATTATTACTATTGTTGCTGTATTCATACTAATAAGTACTACTGTTCTTAACTAAATAATCACGAATTTCAACTCATAGTGAGTTATAACAATGATTACATGTATTGTTAATGTTATTATTATTACTATTGTTGCTGTATTCATACTAATAAGTACTACTGTTCTTAACTAAATAATCACGAATTTCAACTCATAGTGAGTTATAACAATGATTACATGTATTGTTAATGTTATTATTATTACTATTGTTGCTGTATTCATACTAATAAGTACTACTGTTCTTAACTAAATAATCACGAATTTCAACTCATAGTGAGTTATAACAATGATTACATGTATTGTTAATGTTATTATTATTACTATTGTTGCTGTATTCATACTAATAAGTACTACTGTTCTTAACTAAATAATCACGAATTTCAACTCATAGTGAGTTATAACAATGATTACATGTATTGTTAATGTTATTATTATTACTATTGTTGCTGTATTCTTACTAATATGTACTACTGTTATTAAATAAATAATCACGGATTTCAACTCATAGTGAGTTATAACAATGATTACATGTATTGTTAATGTTATTATTATTAGTATTGTTGCTGTATTCTTACTAATAATTACTACTGTTCTTAACTAAATAATCACGGATGTCAACTCATAGTGAGTTATAACAATGATTACATGTATTGTTAATGTTATTATTATTACTATTGTTGCTGTATTCTTACTAATAAGTACTACTGTTCTTAACTAAATAATCACGGATGTCAACTCACAGTGAGTTATAACAATGATTACATATATTGTTAATGTTATTATTATTAATATTGTTGCTGTATTCATACTAATAAGTACTACTGTTCTTAAATAAATAATCACGGATTTCAACTCATAGTGAGTTATAACAATGATTACATGTATTGTTAATGTTATTATTATTACTATTGTTGCTGTATTCTAACTAATAAGTACTACTGTTCTTAACTAAATAATCACGGATGTCAACTCACAGTGAGTTATAACAATGATTACATATATTGTTAATGTTATTATTATTACTATTGTTGCTGTATTCTTACTAATAAGTACTACTGTTCTTAACTAAATAATCAGGATTTCAACTCATAGTGAGTTATAACAATGATTACATGTATTGTTAATGTTATTATTATTACTATTGTTGCTGTATTGATACTAATAAGTACTACTGTTCTTAACTAAATAATCACGAATTTCAACTCATAGTGAGTTATAACAATGATTACATGTATTGTTAATGTTATTATTATTACTATTGTTGCTGTATTCATACTAATAAGTACTACTGTTCTTAACTAAATAATCACGAATTTCAACTCATAGTGAGTTATAACAATGATTACATGTATTGTTAATGTTATTATTATTACTATTGTTGCTGTATTGATACTAATAAGTACTACTGTTCTTAACTAAATAATCACGAATTTCAACTCATAGTGAGTTATAACAATGATTACATGTATTGTTAATGTTATTATTATTACTATTGTTGCTGTATTCATACTAATAAGTACTACTGTTCTTAACTAAATAATCACGAATTTCAACTCATAGTGAGTTATAACAATGATTACATGTATTGTTAATGTTATTATTATTACTATTGTTGCTGTATTCATACTAATAAGTACTACTGTTCTTAACTAAATAATCACGAATTTCAACTCATAGTGAGTTATAACAATGATTACATGTATTGTTAATGTTATTATTATTACTATTGTTGCTGTATTCATACTAATAAGTACTACTGTTCTTAACTAAATAATCACGAATTTCAACTCATAGTGAGTTATAACAATGATTACATGTATTGTTAATGTTATTATTATTACTATTGTTGCTGTATTCATACTAATAAGTACTACTGTTCTTAACTAAATAATCACGAATTTCAACTCATAGTGAGTTATAACAATGATTACATGTATTGTTAATGTTATTATTATTACTATTGTTGCTGTATTCTTACTAATATGTACTACTGTTCTTAAATAAATAATCACGGATTTCAACTCATAGTGAGTTATAACAATGATTACATGTATTGTTAATGTTATTATTATTAGTATTGTTGCTGTATTCTTACTAATAATTACTACTGTTCTTAACTAAATAATCACGGATGTCAACTCATAGTGAGTTATAACAATGATTACATGTATTGTTAATGTTATTATTATTACTATTGTTGCTGTATTCTTACTAATAAGTACTACTGTTCTTAACTAAATAATCACGGATGTCAACTCACAGTGAGTTATAACAATGATTACATATATTGTTAATGTTATTATTATTACTATTGTTGCTGTATTCATACTAATAAGTACTACTGTTCTTAAATAAATAATCACGGATTACAACTCATAGTGAGTTATAACAATGATTACATGTATTGTTAATGTTATTATTATTACTATTGTTGCTGTATTCTAACTAATAAGTACTACTGTTCTTAACTAAATAATCACGGATGTCAACTCACAGTGAGTTATAACAATGATTACATATATTGTTAATGTTATTATTATTACTATTGTTGCTGTATTCTTACTAATAAGTACTACTGTTCTTAACTAAATAATCAGGATTTCAACTCATAGTGAGTTATAACAATGATTACATGTATTGTTAATGTTATTATTATTACTATTGTTGCTGTATTCATACTAATAAGTACTACTGTTCTTAACTAAATAATCACGAATTTCAACTCATAGTGAGTTATAACAATGATTACATGTACTGTTAATGTTATTATTATTACTATTGTTGCTGTATTCATACTAATAAGTACTACTGTTCTTAACTAAATAATCACGAATTTCAACTCATAGTGAGTTATAACAATGATTACATGTATTGTAATGTTATTATTATTACTATTGTTGCTGTATTGATACTAATAAGTACTACTGTTCTTAACTAAATAATCACGAATTTCAACTCATAGTGAGTTATAACAATGATTACATGTATTGTTAATGTTATTATTATTACTATTGTTGCTGTATTCATACTAATAAGTACTACTGTTCTTAACTAAATAATCACGAATTTCAACTCATAGTGAGTTATAACAATGATTACATGTATTGTTAATGTTATTATTATTACTATTGTTGCTGTATTCATACTAATAAGTACTACTGTTCTTAACTAAATAATCACGAATTTCAACTCATAGTGAGTTATAACAATGATTACATGTATTGTTAATGTTATTATTATTACTATTGTTGCTGTATTCATACTAATAAGTACTACTGTTCTTAACTAAATAATCACGAATTTCAACTCATAGTGAGTTATAACAATGATTACATGTATTGTTAATGTTATTATTATTACTATTGTTGCTGTATTCATACTAATAAGTACTACTGTTCTTAACTAAATAATCACGAATTTCAACTCATAGTGAGTTATAACAATGATTACATGTATTGTTAATGTTATTATTATTACTATTGTTGCTGTATTCTTACTAATATGTACTACTGTTCTTAAATAAATAATCACGGATTTCAACTCATAGTGAGTTATAACAATGATTACATGTATTGTTAATGTTATTATTATTAGTATTGTTGCTGTATTCTTACTAATAATTACTACTGTTCTTAACTAAATAATCACGGATGTCAACTCATAGTGAGTTATAACAATGATTACATGTATTGTTAATGTTATTATTATTACTATTGTTGCTGTATTCTTACTAATAAGTACTACTGTTCTTAACTAAATAATCACGGATGTCAACTCACAGTGAGTTATAACAATGATTACATATATTGTTAATGTTATTATTATTAATATTGTTGCTGTATTCATACTAATAAGTACTACTGTTCTTAAATAAATAATCACGGATTTCAACTCATAGTGAGTTATAACAATGATTACATGTATTGTTAATGTTATTATTATTACTATTGTTGCTGTATTCTAACTAATAAGTACTACTGTTCTTAACTAAATAATCACGGATGTCAACTCACAGTGAGTTATAACAATGATTACATATATTGTTAATGTTATTATTATTACTATTGTTGCTGTATTCTTACTAATAAGTACTACTGTTCTTAACTAAATAATCAGGATTTCAACTCATAGTGAGTTATAACAATGATTACATGTATTGTTAATGTTATTATTATTACTATTGTTGCTGTATTGATACTAATAAGTACTACTGTTCTTAACTAAATAATCACGAATTTCAACTCATAGTGAGTTATAACAATGATTACATGTATTGTTAATGTTATTATTATTACTATTGTTGCTGTATTCATACTAATAAGTACTACTGTTCTTAACTAAATAATCACGAATTTCAACTCATAGTGAGTTATAACAATGATTACATGTATTGTTAATGTTATTATTATTACTATTGTTGCTGTATTGATACTAATAAGTACTACTGTTCTTAACTAAATAATCACGAATTTCAACTCATAGTGAGTTATAACAATGATTACATGTATTGTTAATGTTATTATTATTACTATTGTTGCTGTATTCATACTAATAAGTACTACTGTTCTTAACTAAATAATCACGAATTTCAACTCATAGTGAGTTATAACAATGATTACATGTATTGTTAATGTTATTATTATTACTATTGTTGCTGTATTCATACTAATAAGTACTACTGTTCTTAACTAAATAATCACGAATTTCAACTCATAGTGAGTTATAACAATGATTACATGTTGTTAATGTTATTATTATTACTATTGTTGCTGTATTCATACTAATAAGTACTACTGTTCTTAACTAAATAATCACGAATTTCAACTCATAGTGAGTTATAACAATGATTACATGTATTGTTAATGTTATTATTATTACTATTGTTGCTGTATTCATACTAATAAGTACTACTGTTCTTAACTAAATAATCACGAATTTCAACTCATAGTGAGTTATAACAATGATTACATGTATTGTTAATGTTATTATTATTACTATTGTTGCTGTATTCTTACTAATATGTACTACTGTTCTTAAATAAATAATCACGGATTTCAACTCATAGTGAGTTATAACAATGATTACATGTATTGTTAATGTTATTATTATTAGTATTGTTGCTGTATTCTTACTAATAATTACTACTGTTCTTAACTAAATAATCACGGATGTCAACTCATAGTGAGTTATAACAATGATTACATGTATTGTTAATGTTATTATTATTACTATTGTTGCTGTATTCTTACTAATAAGTACTACTGTTCTTAACTAAATAATCACGGATGTCAACTCACAGTGAGTTATAACAATGATTACATATATTGTTAATGTTATTATTATTACTATTGTTGCTGTATTCATACTAATAAGTACTACTGTTCTTAAATAAATAATCACGGATTACAACTCATAGTGAGTTATAACAATGATTACATGTATTGTTAATGTTATTATTATTACTATTGTTGCTGTATTCTAACTAATAAGTACTACTGTTCTTAACTAAATAATCACGGATGTCAACTCACAGTGAGTTATAACAATGATTACATATATTGTTAATGTTATTATTATTACTATTTTTGCTGTATTCTTACTAATAAGTACTACTGTTCTTAACTAAATAATCAGGATTTCAACTCATAGTGAGTTATAACAATGATTACATGTATTGTTAATGTTATTATTATTACTATTGTTGCTGTATTCATACTAATAAGTACTACTGTTCTTAACTAAATAATCACGAATTTCAACTCATAGTGAGTTATAACAATGATTACATGTACTGTTAATGTTATTATTATTACTATTGTTGCTGTATTCATACTAATAAGTACTACTGTTCTTAACTAAATAATCACGAATTTCAACTCATAGTGAGTTATAACAATGATTACATGTATTGTTAATGTTATTATTATTACTATTGTTGCTGTATTGATACTAATAAGTACTACTGTTCTTAACTAAATAATCACGAATTTCAACTCATAGTGAGTTATAACAATGATTACATGTATTGTTAATGTTATTATTATTACTATTGTTGCTGTATTCATACTAATAAGTACTACTGTTCTTAACTAAATAATCACGAATTTCAACTCATAGTGAGTTATAACAATGATTACATGTATTGTTAATGTTATTATTATTACTATTGTTGCTGTATTCATACTAATAAGTACTACTGTTCTTAACTAAATAATCACGAATTTCAACTCATAGTGAGTTATAACAATGATTACATGTATTGTTAATGTTATTATTATTACTATTGTTGCTGTATTCATACTAATAAGTACTACTGTTCTTAACTAAATAATCACGAATTTCAACTCATAGTGAGTTATAACAATGATTACATATATTGTTAATGTTATTATTATTACTATTGTTGCTGTATTCATACTAATAAGTACTACTGTTCTTAACTAAATAATCACGAATTTCAACTCATAGTGAGTTATAACAATGATTACATGTATTGTTAATGTTATTATTATTACTATTGTTGCTGTATTCTTACTAATATGTACTACTGTTCTTAAATAAATAATCACGGATTTCAACTCATAGTGAGTTATAACAATGATTACATGTATTGTTAATGTTATTATTATTAGTATTGTTGCTGTATTCTTACTAATAATTACTACTGTTCTTAACTAAATAATCACGGATGTCAACTCATAGTGAGTTATAACAATGATTACATGTATTGTTAATGTTATTATTATTACTATTGTTGCTGTATTCTTACTAATAAGTACTACTGTTCTTAACTAAATAATCACGGATGTCAACTCACAGTGAGTTATAACAATGATTACATATATTGTTAATGTTATTATTATTACTATTGTTGCTGTATTCATACTAATAAGTACTACTGTTCTTAAATAAATAATCACGGATTTCAACTCATAGTGAGTTATAACAATGATTACATGTATTGTTAATGTTATTATTATTACTATTGTTGCTGTATTCTAACTAATAAGTACTACTGTTCTTAACTAAATAATCACGGATGTCAACTCACAGTGAGTTATAACAATGATTACATATATTGTTAATGTTATTATTATTACTATTGTTGCTGTATTCTTACTAATAAGTACTACTGTTCTTAACTAAATAATCAGGATTTCAACTCATAGTGAGTTATAACAATGATTACATGTATTGTTAATGTTATTATTATTACTATTGTTGCTGTATTCATACTAATAAGTACTACTGTTCTTAACTAAATAATCACGAATTTCAACTCATAGTGAGTTATAACAATGATTACATGTATTGTTAATGTTATTATTATTACTATTGTTGCTGTATTCATACTAATAAGTACTACTGTTCTTAACTAAATAATCACGAATTTCAACTCATAGTGAGTTATAACAATGATTACATGTATTGTTAATGTTATTATTATTACTATTGTTGCTGTATTCATACTAATAAGTACTACTGTTCTTAACTAAATAATCACGAATTTCAACTCATAGTGAGTTATAACAATGATTACATGTATTGTTAATGTTATTATTATTACTATTGTTGCTGTATTCATACTAATAAGTACTACTGTTCTTAACTAAATAATCACGAATTTCAACTCATAGTGAGTTATAACAATGATTACATGTATTGTTAATGTTATTATTATTACTATTGTTGCTGTATTCATACTAATAAGTACTACTGTTCTTAACTAAATAATCACGAATTTCAACTCATAGTGAGTTATAACAATGATTTTTTTTTTTTTTTTTTTTTTTTTTTAACGACGAGAATGCTTTATGCACAGAGTGTGGGACTCCTCTCGATACTGCACTAGGCTCTACATCTGAAAGTTTACCCACTAAACTCGTCACCCTCCAGGCAGATATCCACCCCGGAACCGCCGAAGCATTACTTCAGGGTGGTGCCTCTTATACTTCCTCCATTATATTACGGATCTAGCCATCCTTCTTCTTTTTTACATCGTAGAATAGATTCGATGTATTTCGATGCCATATTCCAGTTGGCTTCCGATGCAAGCATCGTCCGCACAAAGCTCTCTGGGGAGAGACCCGCGGCATGTGTCATCAATCGACTCCTCTGGTCTACGAATCTGGCGCACTCAAAGAAGGTGTGCCTCGAGTCATCCAGTTTGTCGCTACATATCCGGCAGTTCTGGGACAGAACTTTTCCCATCTTAAACAGGTATGCCCTAAAGTACCCGTGGCCTGTCAGGAACTGTGTGATATAGAAGTTCACTTCCCCGTGCCTGCGTTCTGTCCATTCCTTTAAGCTTCTTATCAGAAGGAACGTCCACCTACCTGACCGTTCATGATTCCATCGTTGCTGCCACTGGTTCATGGTTTGTGCTCTGGCTCGCTTGACCGCCTCTATTTTGCCTATCTCTTTACTGTTATTATATACAAATTTCCTCTCTTGAGCCAATAGGTCGATTGGCACAACACCTGCCACAACCAGCACAGCTGCCGACGAAACAGTACGGTAGGCGCTCGCTATTCTTAGCGCTCCCATTCGTTGAATCGTATCGAGTCTGGTACGGTACTTCTGTACCTTCAAAGTGTCGGCCCAGATTTCAGCACCGTAGAGCATGATGGATTGCACCGTAGACCATAGGAGTCGTCTCCTGCTTGCCCTTGGGCCACCGACGTTAGCCATCAATCTTGCGAGTGACGAGGTCACAGCCGCAGCCTTATCACAGGTCATGCGAAGATGTTCCCCGTACGTCAGCTTGTTGTCCAGCTTGACTCCTAAGTACTTCACCGCTCTCTTAGTGAAGAGCGTCTCCTGTCTCACAACCATTGGTACCACCATCGGCATCCTCCTTCCAGATAATAAAACTATCTCAGTCTTGGAAACGGCCAGCTGTAGACCGTGTTCTGTCATCCATAGGTTAATCCTACGCATGACCTGATTCAGCCGTACCTGCGCCAACTCAGTGCTGCGAGCTGTAATGACAGCAGCAACATCATCGGCGTAGCCCACCAGATATGCATCTTCTGGCATTTCTAATCTCAGAAGACCATCATATGCCACATTCCACAGGTCTGGTCCCAGTACCGATCCTTGGGCTGCTCCAGCTGTGATTTCCTTTGTCCATTGTCTTCCGTCAGCAGTCCAGATCAGCCGCCGATCCCTCAGGTAGTCTCTGATCACGGCCAACAGATACCTTGGAACAAAGAATTTCCGTTCCAGCGCCTCCATTATGGTCGACCATCGCACAGAGTTAAATGCGTTCTTCACATCTAACGTTACCAGCATAACAATCGGTCTGGCACCATGACACACAAGATCTCCCAATTTCCTGGCCTCTATCACCTGTTGGATCGCCGTTACTGTGGTATGCCCTTCCCTAAATCCATGCTGGTTCTTGGTAAGGCCTCCTGCCGCCTGTATTGCCTTTTGTAGCCTCGGTCTTATTAATTTTTCCATTACCTTTCCCAATGTGTCCAGCATGCACAACGGTCTGTAAGATGATGGATCGTCAGAGGAGCCCTTCCCTTTAGTTATGAGCACAAGCCGCGCTACCTTCCACTGTGATGCGAATATGCCTGACTTCAGACAGGCATTGTACATGTCCAGTAGAGGGCTTGGTTGTGCTCGAACCACCACCTTCAATACCTCTGGTGGGATTCCGTCTGGTCCTGGGGCTTTCCCATTTTTTAATGACATCACGGCCGTGATCAGTTCTGATTCAGTGAACAAAGGAATATCACCGCTCCCACGTGGTTCTTCAGGAGAGATCAGACGCTGGTGATCGGGAAATAGTGCTTCCACAATTCGTCTTGTTGCGCTGGCGCTCAATGCCTGGTCAGAGGATCCGCCGCTCAGCTTTCGTGTAACTATTTTATAGCCCATACCCCAGGGGTCTTCATTAATTTCTTCGCAAAGGGATCTCCAGCAACAATCCTTGCTCTGCCGGATTGCCAAAACAAGAGCCTTTTTTGCCTCCTTGTGCTCTAAGGTTAGAGCCGCTGCATTAACCCCGCCGCGAGATCGCTGTGCCTTCCGTCTAAGTTGAAGACATCTTCTTCTGAGATCGGCTATATCGTCGGTCCACCAATAGGCTTGCTGTCTTGCTTTGCGGATGCTCTTACGAGGCATTGACATTTGGCAGGCTTGTCGTATGACGTAGGTCACCTGTTTAACGGCACTTTCTATATCCCCTACATTGGATGAATCTGGATAGGAGGCCGGATTACATTGCCACATGAAACAATGTGCTCCCATCAACATTGCTCCATCCATCTTTCCTACACTCCACCTTGGCTGGCATCGGATCCCGGAACGAGATGTTATATACTCCTCTTCAATATCAAAAGATATATAATCATGATCACTCCCCGAGTAGTCCGGGAGCACTCGCCAGTTCCTACATCTCCGCCCCAGGTTTTCCGATACCAGCGTCACATCTGGAATAGAGTATCCGTAACCGGGCCGATGATATGTCGGGGTACTACCAGTGTTTTGGATATGAAGTCCCAGTCTGGCTGCCATTTCCAACAGAAGATTTCCTCTTCTATTTGTGCGCGGCATTCCCCATTCTACCGCTCTGGCGTTGAAATCTCCGGCCATTATGATTTTTCCACCCACCTCTCTCACTGAATCCTCCATATTATTCAATTTTTCCTGGTAAATGTTGATACTATCGTTTGGAGAGAAGTAGCAGCTGACGAATGTCAAGTCTCCACTTGTAATCCAAACATAGCCACTTCCAGAGCCAGTCTTACTTATCGGAAACTTCCGCAGGTCCGTAATCCAGATTACTGCCATTCCAGATTCATCCTTTTGCCATGCTGATTTCCCTTTATGACGGTACGGCTCGCTGATGATCGCTACGTCGATTCCTGTTTCCAGTACCAACTGATCGATCAATCCATCAGCAGCCCGACATCTGTTGAGGTTACCTTGCAGCACCTTCATCAGCCTTTGTACTTATCCTTTTTCGAAGCTAAAGCTTCCCGAAAAACTTTACAATAGCCTGACCCCAGCACATGGTTTACAGATATATCCCTATACCCTCCATCCGTACAAAGGATACACCGTGCTTCTGCCTTACACGTAACCGCCTTGTGATCTCTGTGTCCACACTTCCAGCACAGATCACTTCTATCAGGGCCCTTACACTCGCTCATTACATGGCCGTATTCAAGACACCTGAAACAGCGTCGGACCTCAATCCTTCGTCTGAGCCTGGCAAAGATCCACCCTACCTTTATTCTGCCTTTCCTTATCAGTTTAACTCCCTGCGCCTCTTCTACTTCTATTATCGCCATACATTGTTCCCTAACATTAGGGCCAAGAATGGATATCTTCACCTCCCCTTCTACCATGTCCCGGATAAGAGCCTCCTTAACTTCCTCTTCGGTCGTGTAGGAGTCAAGATCCAGAATCTCCAATCTCATCTTGGGGATTAAGCTTCGAACCTCTCCGCTCTCTCCAATTGCCGTTTTAATTGCAGTTTGGAGTGCCGCTTGGTCTTTGCAGCTGTTGAGTTCCAATAGCACTCCGCCTTCCCTAGTTTTCCTGATCCCGCGGATCACCGTCCCACTGTCTTCTGGCCGCACGTCTTTCCTTATTGCTCCTAGAATCTCGGCGTAGCTCTTTCCAGAGGCGGCTTTAATAACTACAGCGCTTCTTCTAGGTCTTGCTTCTTTTGTTGGCTTCTTCTTTTGACTAGATTGTTGTTGCTTTGGCGCCAACACTTGCTGCTGCGGTGTCTCTAGTACTGGCTTCTTCTTATTCTTTTTTTTACCGGCCACTACATTCCATGCCTCGGCCTTTGCTGGTTCCTGGCTCTTGGTGTCCGCTGCATCCTGACTCGCAGTAGACTCCCTCGGGCGCTTTCGTGGAGGTAGGTATGGGGTACCAGGACTACCTCCTACAGACACAGATGCTCTTTCCGCTAGTGTACCAATTGCATTCTGACGGGTGATTATACAGGCACGAAGCACCTCTAGCCCGTCCTCTAATTGAATCAGACCATTCTTGATGATCATATTCACGTTCTTCTGTTTTGCTACAGACTCCCGCATAGTACGGAGGATAGCACTAATATCTTTTAACTGCTCCTCTTCGTTCTTGTCTGCTTCCCTGATTTGCCTCTTAAGCCTTTCAACTTCAGAAGCTTCGATCCCTGTAATGATGGTCTGTAAATCAGGTCTCGCATCCAACTCGATGTCCAGAGTACACTCAGAGGCATCCCTAGGCTCTGCAGGCAGGTCCACTGCACAGCTGCTCTCCAATGTTCTCAATAGAGGCGGAGTCCTATGGGTGCTCATGCTTTTCTTGAACGGATCTTCTACACTTGTAGCTTGCGTCAGGGCCAAGTGTTCCACCCTTTTCGAAGAATTGCAGTCATGGGCTAACGACCCAGGTGTGGCCTGCTCAGTCACCTCCACCTGTGCCGGTACTGGGGATCCGACTCCCTGCACCGTAAAAGATATCTCCTTCTTACTACTCATATTTGGTTTATTTTCGGGGTTCCTTCCCTTATCTTGTTTTGGTTCACCCTGGCTATTTTATTTCACCAGTACCCGAAGTGCAAGCACAACGAGCGTTCCCCTATCCACCACCTGGGGAGGCGCCCGATAGCAGACAAGCAACTGCCACGGGTATAACAATGATTACATGTATTGTTAATGTTATTATTATTACTATTGTTGCTGTATTCTTACTAATAAGTACTACTGTTCTTAACTAAATAATCACGAATTTCAACTCATAGTGAGTTATAACAATGATTACATGTATTGTTAATGTTATTATTATTACTATTGTTGCTGTATTCATACTAATAAGTACTACTGTTCTTAACTAAATAATCACGAATTTCAACTCATAGTGAGTTATAACAATGATTACATGTATTGTTAATGTTATTATTATTACTATTGTTGCTGTATTCATACTAATAAGTACTACTGTTCTTAACTAAATAATCACGAATTTCAACTCATAGTGAGTTATAACAATGATTACATGTATTGTTAATGTTATTATTATTACTATTGTTGCTGTATTCATACTAATAAGTACTACTGTCCTTAACTAAATAATCACGAATTTCAACTCATAGTGAGTTATAACAATGATTACATGTATTGTTAATGTTATTATTATTACTATTGTTGCTGTATTCATACTAATAAGTACTACTGTTCTTAACTAAATAATCACGAATTTCAACTCATAGTGAGTTATAACAATGATTACATGTATTGTTAATGTTATTATTATTACTATTGTTGCTGTATTCATACTAATAAGTACTACTGTTCTTAACTAAATAATCACGAATTTCAACTCATAGTGAGTTATAACAATGATTACATGTATTGTTAATGTTATTATTATTACTATTGTTGCTGTATACATACTAATAAGTACTACTGTTCTTAACTAAATAATCACGAATTTCAACTCATAGTGAGTTATAACAATGATTACATGTATTGTTAATGTTATTATTATTACTATTGTTGCTGTATTCATACTAATAAGTACTACTGTTCTTAACTAAATAATCACGAATTTCAACTCATAGTGAGTTATAACAATGATTACATGTATTGTTAATGTTATTATTATTACTATTGTTGCTGTATTCATACTAATAAGTACTACTGTTCTTAACTAAATAATCACGAATTTCAACTCATAGTGAGTTATAACAATGATTACATGTATTGTTATTGTTATTATTATTACTATTGTTGCTGTATTCATACTAATAAGTACTACTGTTCTTAACTAAATAATCACGAATTTCAACTCATAGTGAGTTATAACAATGATTACATGTATTGTTAATGTTATTATTATTACTATTGTTGCTGTATTCTTACTAATATGTACTACTGTTCTTAAATAAATAATCACGGATTTCAACTCATAGTGAGTTATAACAATGATTACATGTATTGTTAATGTTATTATTATTAGTATTGTTGCTGTATTCTTACTAATAATTACTACTGTTCTTAACTAAATAATCACGGATGTCAACTCATAGTGAGTTATAACAATGATTACATGTATTGTTAATGTTATTATTATTACTATTGTTGCTGTATTCTTACTAATAAGTACTACTGTTCTTAACTAAATAATCACGGATGTCAACTCACAGTGAGTTATAACAATGATTACATATATTGTTAATGTTATTATTATTACTATTGTTGCTGTATTCATACTAATAAGTACTACTGTTCTTAAATAAATAATCACGGATTTCAACTCATAGCGAGTTATAACAATGATTACATGTATTGTTAATGTTATTATTATTACTATTGTTGCTGTATTCTAACTAATAAGTACTACTGTTCTTAACTAAATAATCACGGATGTCAACTCACAGTGAGTTATAACAATGATTACATATATTGTTAATGTTATTATTATTACTATTGTTGCTGTATTCTTACTAATAAGTACTACTGTTCTTAACTAAATAATCACGAATTTCAACTCATAGTGAGTTATAACAATGATTACATGTATTGTTAATGTTATTATTATTACTATTGTTGCTGTATGCATACTAATAAGTACTACTGTTCTTAACTAAATAATCACGAATTTCAACTCATAGTGAGTTATAACAATGATTACATGTATTGTTAATGTTATTATTATTACTATTGTTGCTGTATTCATACTAATAAGTACTACTGTTCTTAACTAAATAATCACGAATTTCAACTCACAGTGAGTTATAACAATGATTACATATATTGTTAATGTTATTATTATTACTATTGTTGCTGTATTCATACTAATAAGTACTACTGTTCTTAAATAAATAATCACGGATTTCAACTCATAGCGAGTTATAACAATGATTACATGTATTGTTAATGTTATTATTATTACTATTGTTGCTGTATTCTAACTAATAAGTACTACTGTTCTTAACTAAATAATCACGGATGTCAACTCACAGTGAGTTATAACAATGATTACATATATTGTTAATGTTATTATTATTACTATTGTTGCTGTATTCTTACTAATAAGTACTACTGTTCTTAACTAAATAATCACGAATTTCAACTCATAGTGAGTTATAACAATGATTACATGTATTGTTAATGTTATTATTATTACTATTGTTGCTGTATTCATACTAATAAGTACTACTGTTCTTAACTAAATAATCACGAATTTCAACTCATAGTGAGTTATAACAATGATTACATGTATTGTTAATGTTATTATTATTACTATTGTTGCTGTATTCATACTAATAAGTACTACTGTTCTTAACTACATAATCACGAATTTCAACTCATAGTGAGTTATAACAATGATTACATGTATTGTTAATGTTATTATTATTACTATTGTTGCTGTATTCATACTAATAAGTACTACTGTCCTTAACTAAATAATCACGAATTTCAACTCATAGTGAGTTATAACAATGATTACATGTATTGTTAATGTTATTATTATTACTATTGTTGCTGTATTCATACTAATAAGTACTACTGTTCTTAACTAAATAATCACGAATTTCAACTCATAGTGAGTTATAACAATGATTACATGTATTGTTAATGTTATTATTATTACTATTGTTGCTGTATTCTTACTAATATGTACTACTGTTCTTAAATAAATAATCACGGATTTCAACTCATAGTGAGTTATAACAATGATTACATGTATTGTTAATGTTATTATTATTAGTATTGTTGCTGTATTCTTACTAATAATTACTACTGTTCTTAACTAAATAATCACGGATGTCAACTCATAGTGAGTTATAACAATGATTACATGTATTGTTAATGTTATTATTATTACTATTGTTGCTGTATTCTTACTAATAAGTACTACTGTTCTTAACTAAATAATCACGGATGTCAACTCACAGTGAGTTATAACAATGATTACATATATTGTTAATGTTATTATTATTACTATTGTTGCTGTATTCATACTAATAAGTACTACTGTTCTTAAATAAATAATCACGGATTTCAACTCATAGTGAGTTATAACAATGATTACATGTATTGTTAATGTTATTATTATTACTATTGTTGCTGTATTCTAACTAATAAGTACTACTGTTCTTAACTAAATAATCACGGATGTCAACTCACAGTGAGTTATAACAATGATTACATGTATTGTTAATGTTATTATTATTACTATTGTTGCTGTATTCATACTAATAAGTACTACTGTTCTTAACTAAATAATCACGAATTTCAACTCATAGTGAGTTATAACAATGATTACATGTATTGTTAATGTTATTATTATTACTATTGTTGCTGTATTCATACTAATAAGTACTACTGTTCTTAACTAAATAATCACGAATTTCGACTCATAGTGAGTTATAACAATGATTACATGTATTGTTAATGTTATTATTATTACTATTGTTGCTGTATTCATACTAATAAGTACTACTGTTCTTAACTAAATAATCACGAATTTCAACTCATAGTGAGTTATAACAATGATTACATGTATTGTTAATGTTATTATTATTACTATTGTTGCTGTATTCATACTAATAAGTACTACTGTTCTTAACTAAATAATCACGGATGTCAACTCACAGTGAGTTATAACAATGATTACATGTATTGTTAATGTTATTATTATTACTATTGTTGCTGTATTCATACTAATAAGTACTACTGTTCTTAACTAAATAATCACGAATTTCAACTCATAGTGAGTTATAACAATGATTACATGTATTGTTAATGTTATTATTATTACTATTGTTGCTGTATTCATACTAATAAGTACTACTGTTCTTAACTAAATAATCACGAATTTCGACTCATAGTGAGTTATAACAATGATTACATGTATTGTTAATGTTATTATTATTACTATTGTTGCTGTATTCATACTAATAAGTACTACTGTTCTTAACTAAATAATCACGAATTTCAACTCATAGTGAGTTATAACAATGATTACATGTATTGTTAATGTTATTATTATTACTATTGTTGCTGTATTCATACTAATAAGTACTACTGTTCTTAACTAAATAATCACGAATTTCAACTCATAGTGAGTTATAACAATGATTACATGTATTGTTAATGTTATTATTATTACTATTGTTGCTGTATTCATACTAATAAGTACTACTGTTCTTAACTAAATAATCACGAATTTCAACTCATAGTGAGTTATAACAATGATTACATGTATTGTTAATGTTATTATTATTACTATTGTTGCTGTATTCATACTAATAAGTACTACTGTTCTTAACTAAATAATCACTAATTTCAACTCATAGTGAGTTATAACAATGATTACATGTATTGTTAATGTTATTATTATTACTATTGTTGCTGTATTCATAGTAATAAGTACTACTGTTCTTAACTAAATAATCGCAGATTTCAACTCATAATGAAGAATTTATTTTCACACGACGTTTTTACATAACAAGGTTATCGGCCAGTTTTAGTAGAAGATTTGTGTGAAAATGTTACTGATATGGCAACTTTGTCGATTGAAAAGCGTATGACAAAATAACTTATCTATTTTGAGTTGGGGTTACAGCAGTTATTTAGTTTTTTTCCTTTGCTCTATGTCTCCCTTAATACAAATAGTAAAGAGGGTGACTATAGACATTCCATAATTCCGGCGTTAGAGTTACCATTGTGAGTTACCTGTCACTGTTCCTATTAACGTATCACCTGAGTTTTTCCATTTCTAGCGGCGACAGTAGAGTGAAAATATAGAGGATTTAAGGAGCAGACATCTAAAGCAACCGACATTTCCCATTTAACATATACGCTCTGATAGTCAAGCAGTACCGTTCCCTTGTATTTTTACACAGGTCGAAAATTTCTGGAAAATCTTAACATTTAACACTATGCAGGAAATATAAAAAACAATTCTTTACTGAATAAAATAGAATATGCTAGTCACTGAGACTGGCCGACAAAGTGAATACTTCATCTGAAAAATGTATGAAATAGAAAACCGTTATTATAGGTTTAAACGTTATCAGGGTATAAATTTTATCTAACCAAATATTTAATTAATTATACATTTATTTGTTCGAAATAGGTTTTACAAAGTGTCAAACGACGTGTATATAAGTTTGTATTTATGAAATTGCAATACAAAATACTCATTATCATTATATTGCATTCGTTGTAATAAGATTTGCCGAAATATTAATAAACATAATACTAATGAAAAACAAAATATAATTTTTAATAACATTTGATAAAAGAATATTTATTAATAGTCCTAATATTTAATAAATAAAATAGTAATGGTAATATAACTTGATAATGTACATTAAATATATAATACAACTTTCGTGTTAAAACAGCTGATCTATAACCTAAAACATTAAATCAACTATTGTATCAAATCATATGTTATCTCTTAATTTAAGCATTATTCAAGTATTAAAGCGTGATTTGCAACCCTTCATTCTGCTGAAGGGTCCTGCTCTAACCCATGCAGAAGAGAGTGGGTTTAATCAAATAAAACCACTCAAAACCCCAACCGTAGCTGCCCAGGGCGTTACTTTAGTGTTACCTATTTGTTTAGAGCCCCACCCCACTACGGGAATCTTTAAGGGCAATAAAGGGGAACTAACGCTTCCCCTGATTCCCTGTAGGGCATAACGGTTATTTCTAGCTGGCTAAAATAAGGATATCGAGTTATAAATGAGATAGATTAATTTATTTTAACATTGTACATTGATGAAAACAACCTAAAACATAACAAAAAGACAACAAAATAAGAATAGAACCATCGGTGGCCATAGGTTATCGCCCAATGTGGACGTGATAAAACAAAAATGATATAAGGAATACCGTGATCAGCTCTGCCTGTGATATTGTTGGTTTATTTTAATCCAAAACGTTACAGATTATCTTGGACAACAATTGCAATATTTGTTCCTGCAGAATATTTCCGCTCGGATGCCCTAAAACAACTATTATTTCAAAAAACTTGGTTTAATAACGACATTTTTTCATATGTTACTTGAAATATATTAAAAAATAAAGAAATGGTATGTATCGCAAACCATAAAAAAGTGTCTAAATTTGAATTAAAAGTCGATTAAACACGAATATGCATGAAACTGTGTAAACTGGATGTTGGCTAAAAACTCATAGCCTGTCATTTTGTACTACAATAGAGTATTGCAAAACTGTTTTATAATTTACTATCAAATTAAATATCCTGTCAGAATAATTATGGTTATAAGTAAAATAAAACATTTGTTATTACAAATAAAGTTAATTGTAACAACCGAGTATGTGACTATTTATGTGACAATCTACAGAGTACTATACCATGTTAAAATTGATTAGTCTCTTTACATTTGTGTAATTTCGTATATTTATCATTATAATTGAATTTTGACCTTGGGTTTATTGGTAATTATATTAATTTGGTAGCATATAGTTATAAAAATTATTGTACTTAAAATAATAAAATCTTATAGAGTTAAATGTTTTTTTAATTATTTATTACTTTTACAAAATGTTATAAGAAGAAAATTTAATTTAATTTTAATATTTCATTGAGATATAAAACTGAATCTTAGCTAAATTTTCTCTCATTTAATATATTGTAGTGCATAATGTAGTGTATTGTTGTATAAAGTTTGAATTATTTTCATCTAAAATAGATTATTTCATTTAATTTCACTTCAGAAAGCTACTTTCAATTTGTGTAAATAATTTCTCACTAGGATTTCATACAGAATTTTTTTTTCATCTGTGGTGTTCAGTGGAACAGAACAGTGCATTGGTCACGAAATCTTTTCACCTGTTGGCCACACAGATCACTTTATTGTTGGTTAATGCAGTGTAAAAGGCTTCAATCGACCGACACTCATCAATTTCTGGTACATTTAACTGGTTTAATGTACGACCACATTCTAGTACATTCAACGACAAAAAAAAGCCTGAAATAATTTATTTTAAAATTACAATTTATAGTAAAAGTCTGGGTTAGTATTGCAATAAAAATAATGTCCCTATTTATATTTTTATTTCAGGTAAAAAGTTTGATCAAAATTGGTCCAAATTCGATTTTTATTCTTGATGTTTATGTTACACAAAAACGTTTTCTCAAAAAGAAGGTTGGTTTTAATGCCAATAGGTGGATAACGTGTATGAGAGAATAGATTATTTGCTATTTTGAGTTGGTAAACATTCTACAACCTCGTCGTTGGTGTCACCGTTGTGGGAGTACACTTCAATGTTCCTAGGAGTATCTCAGCTGTAACTTGCCCATTTCTAGAACCTAAACCCATTTAACGATATTTCTAGAAACCTAAACTTATTTTAGAGATACGCTCTCAAATAGAATCTAAAATGTCGTTTTTATAGTTTTATATACTACATTGTTATTGTTGCACCGCCGTAGGAAGGCTACATAAAAAAGTTATGCACAAAAACAATTTAGAAATTCTCGCCTAACAAATAAAATTTTAAATATAGCCTTCCTTGGGTCGTGGACGGATTCGTATACTTACAATGTAGGTTATATCTCTAAATTTAACATATTGAAAGTTTTACCCTTCTGTGTCATTGTATTAATATGAAAGGGTTACCTCCGTAGCTGGATCTTTGGGTAAATCCGATCAATAGGACGTATGATCTTTAGACTCCTGCTAGTACTGGCCCTTTATCTGCCTGGTCCCTTACGACTCTCGCACTATTTGTTTCTCTTATCCGACTGTCTATATGACTTGTTTTTTTT
>JBAIZL010000005.1:168974385-168984385 GCA_036971475.1 Prosapia bicincta
CGACATAAATAAAAAAAAATTGTTTACCTTACATGAAGGATATTATCGTTGTTACAGAAAAGCCATTTACTTGGGGAATTGAATTCTTTAATTTCGTTTTGTAATTTAAAAAAACTATTTTGATAAAAGTGTATAAAGATCGGCATTTATTTATTATACTATACCATATTTGAAAGGATTTAAGGAACTAAATAAAGTACGGAAGCTTAACGAACAAGAAAAATAAACCTATATTTAACGGAAATGGATTCCGGTTAGAAACGTTATATTGTTTTATCAAGGATCAATATGATGAAGTATTAATTATAAAAGATAAGAGTGTAGAAAATAATACTACACATAATTACGTGTAATAAACGTATAAAGTAATAAAAGATTACTATATAACAAGATCCTTCGTATGGGAATATCCACAGACTATCGAATTAATGGAAGAATCATAATGTAAGAGTATCTATTCCAATTGAAACCATCACATTAAAGAAGAGCGTATTTTAATAATACACATTAACTAGAGCTATTTTGTTTTTATTTCAGATTTATTTTTGGAAATTGTTTATGATTTTTTTTAGCTACTTTGTTTTATGGATCTCTCGAACAGCACCTTAAAAGGGATCCAGGACGAGAGCTTATATTCCATAATGGACTACCATAATGGACTCTAGACATATCCCGTACGGTCATTTGATCCAGCCGATCGATTTTCGGCAATTTCATATTTTATTTAAAAACTACCCCTAGGTGAAACTACCCTCAACCGTAGCGATAATACACTCTAAACTCACCCCATCAGTCAAGGCACGTTTTTCCAAAATGTTTTCGAAAACTACCCCCACCCCCGGAGCTACCCCCGGAGATGGTCCTGAACGTAGCTGAGGTCACCCCCCATACGTAGGTTAGGTTAGGTTGGATCCATTATGACTAGCTTAGGTTAGTATGTTAGAATTTATTTTTTTCGAAAAACTACCCCCTACCCCTCTAAACGTGGGCGAAACCACCCCCAAGGCTAGGATCAAGGCCGCGTCGACCGCCTGCATCATCCAAAACTACCCCTATAGTCCTAGGTTACGTACAGGCCGAGTTAGGGGTAGTTGTCTCTAAGTGGGGTACAATCTACTACTGTAATTTACTGTTAGTTCATATGCGTATGTGATTAGTATTTTGTGTGTGTAAATGTATAGTCGAATGTGTGTGTGTGTGTGTGTGTGTGTGTGTTGCAACAAACCCCCCCCCCCTATTACCTGTGCTATCAATGCTTAACCACCTGCCTACTGTTTAAAATGCACTTATGCGCATGCAACGACCTGACTTGCTGTTTTAAAATACTCCCTACTATTAATTAATAGTTGTGAGGGCTATATAGTAATATATGTCAGTTTTTTTCAGCTGAAAAGATACATATTAGCATGAACAATCATCACATACATAAATCTTACCATGTGTTATTATTAACAGGCGATCCAGGTTGGGCGGTGCAAAATATGATCCTCCTAATTTTACCTTTTTTTAGGACCCTGTGTTACCTTTAAGCAGCATCTGCCAGGGGATTTTGTCCCTGGACTTTGATTTGAAAACCAACTCTCTTTTGATATAGCTCAAATATTTTAAATTAAATTACTCACAGGAGGAAACTCTCCTGTTCTAACATTAGGCTTTTATTTTATTGATTTTTTTGTTTTACGAATTTAAATACTCTTGATATCTACCTTTTCAACTTTTAATTTAATAGTTGGAAAAAACTTTTTATTTATTTAATTTCAGTTTTTATTTATTTATTAACATAGGATATTTTGAAATAAATTTAAAAGATTTTGTATATTAATTTTAATGATAAAAAAAAATAAATTTAACATAATTTTACACTTCTTGATTTCTACTGCTTTTCTATGCAGATAATATTTAACATTACACATTTAATTAAATGAATTTCCTACATCTATTTAATTTATATGATGAATTTTATCTTTGATGTTTGAAAAATAAATTATGATTTTATTTTGAATTTTCACAGTTTATCATATGCTAATTCTTTTCACAATTATTAACTCTGAAATTAATTTGGCTTACGTGGTAATATAACGTTATTTTATATTATTAATTATTTAATATTTTCAAAATCATTTACCACTATTACACGACATTATTATTCATATTTAATATTTTAAAATATTATAACTGTTTAAATATTTCTTTTCTCTTTTGATCTTATTGAAAATGGCCAGGTTTATAGTCGAAAACACTCTAATAAATTAAATTAATTATTTTTTTGTTGGGTCCTTCATGATTAAGCTGGCTTAGAGACTTTATTATGATATTTGAATAATTTACATTCAAAACTTTACCTTTTTGGCAAAACGTATTTATTTCATTTATTTTACTTATTTTACACAATTTAATATTACATATAAGAAGAAAGTTTTACCTTCTTAAAACTATTTAACAAGTTTACTAAGAGTGAAGCCATTGTTTATTTCTATATGAATCAAAATATTGAATTAGAAATTTCTGATAAGTTTATTAAATTTTAACTAATAAATTTGACTTTAAAAAAATGACTTACCAAAGGTTTTCACTTCCTGCCATCCCCGGTTCTTGTCCTTCTGATCTGGTTGAGGCTGAGGTCTTCTTTCTTCTCCCTGGATCCTTTGGAATTTTCGGAAAGCGAAACCATGGTAAGTGAGTTAAATTGCTACGAAATGGAAGTACCGATTGCTGAATCACGATTTATAACTTGCGATATGAGTTTGACGATATAAACTTTTTTGTAGACGCCATCTGGCCCGTTGACTCTTGTGTCTAGCTGAAAACTGACATGTCGTTTGGCACTTGTCAAATTTTAATTTTTTCGGTCTCCTCTAAAAAACCTTGCGCTAACGTTTATATTGGTCTTGCCGTTCTTCCCCCTCCATCCGGTTGGTCTTACACCTATATCAGTTTATTTTTCTTGTCGACGATTGTCTTTTCGTTACATGAATCATCTTGCTTGAAGGCCCCTAATCCTTCATTTAATCCCTAAATGTCTATTTTATTTAATTTTGCCGTAATTTGTTTTCTTAATGAAGTTTTATGGTTTATTATTTCACTATTAATTTTTCACACTTTACTCGTTATTTAGAAATGTCAATGGTGGTTGTAGATGGTAAGGTTCGCTAGATAGTATTTTTAGTTATATTCTTGCACTTTATTATCGGTACTGCATCCCGTTTTGTCAAATTTATTTGTTAATTAATTTTCACTCGATAATTATATGCTTTGCGTTAATTTTCTTAAATATAAAAATTTTACCATTTTCTAATTACAATTTAAATTTATAAAAATTTTAATTTCTTTAGATTGCAAGGGCAAACTGCCCGTATATATATGTGTGTGTGTGTGTGTGTGTGATAGAGTATATGTGAGCAAACGTACTACATCCATCTTGTGCCAGACTTTATGAAAGCAGAAATCAGGAATCTACCGAAATGTTTTAGTTTTTTATGATACACATACTTCGTGTAGGCTCTGAACGTTGCATGTGTACATACATGGGGCCACTTACAACTTTGCTTCTCAGATGCATAAGGAAATCTGTGGTAGATTTCGTAAGTACTTTTGATAACTTGAATAAAAAGATTGTAAATAAATTCCTTTTTTTATTCTGACTTGACAAGTGTAAAGTTGTTACTTGCTATACCATTTAACCGCCAGACTTGACTAAAGTTTTTATGTAACCATATCAATTTTTAAAACAGTTCATTTCTCTTATTCGTAATGTAATAAATTAGAACCTGTGTTGTATTTTTAACAAACATAATAATAAAGTATAATAATAAAGTTTACATTAATTATTCAGATTGTTCTTTCATGAAATTTGAGAGAATTAAAAATAAAAAGTACAAATATTTATTTAATGTCAATTAAACAAATTGTAAGTTATTATTACTGTATTAGCTTTACAATCTTTAAACATTTTCCACAATTGAATCTACATGTATTTGTTGTTTACATGCAAAGTTGCATAGACATATCCGAAAGTCGTAGCTAGATGGTGCTGCTAGACCTTGTTTGCGCTAACAAGCTTCTTCGTATTAGTAATAGGTTCAAAGATTTTATTTCTTGAAGCTCTGAATCCGTAGCTTTCATACATTATGGATATAGATGTTACTTTTGTGTACATACGTTATGTAATGGTTTACTTCTCTAATGGTATACATCTTTCAATATAATTGTACAGTGAACAGCAGTTAAATCAACTAATTGTCAAGCACACAAGTTACCATACAAAGTGAACATTTATATTCTGCGTAACTATATATTTATATCTCTGTAACTATCTACAAATATGAAGAAAATTATTGTAAGAACTTAAACTATACCGAGCAGTAATGTTCGAAATTATCACAGCCTTTATGCACTTTTAACTGCATCTACTTTATTTATTACTTTTCCTATATAACACATTGGCTACCTGGACAACTAGGTAAAACACTTGACCAATAAACTAAAGATTCAGGGTTCGAATGAGGTAACGGGAAAGAATTTCTTGGCTATTTTTCTATCTCCATTTCATTTTCTGTGAAAATGATTACCTAGGGATATAATAGGCATTTGAAGGCAGCTCTGACTAACGTTAATGATTGTCTTTTCAAGGTCAGTCTCTCCCCCTGACTCTCCTACCATGATGTTAAATAGTATAAAATACAACCACTATTCTTTCACCCTATGTTACACTTTATTGATTGATTACATTACCTTATTTTCTTCTCGGTAAATATATATATTAAATAGAACAAATTTTGAGGTTATCTTTCCTTTTAATTTTAAAGTATAAACCAGAAATTACACGAACCCCTTGCAGAGTTCCGCATCTGTACATTATTTCAACTGGATTCTTTGTTCGTATGTAGAGCGTGAATATCCCTGGCTCGGGCATCCTGCTGTGTGGCTTTATGTAGGCCTACTATACGTTTGTTACTGGCCGTTTGCATAGAGTTTTTATAGGTGGTGAGCAGTTTGCTATCAGAAAAGTGCAGTGAAGGGCTTGAAGGTGAAGGTCTACCAAGTTAATTGGTAGACTTTAGAGAGGTGTCCAATTTAATTTATATGTTTCGAAGTATTCTGCACCCAAAGGAGAGAAAGGTGATTGATTCATTTCATTGCGAGTAGTGTGCTAACAGGTGTTTTCAATTTCTCAGTCAAATCCTTTACAGATATTTCACGTGTAACTTCTTATAAGGGGTGGCATTTAAAAAATGTTACAGTCAGTGGACAAGAGTCAATTTATGAAATATTTATAGGTGTAACGTCCTACATGTTTAGAAAAATCGTATGTTTACCTAAATTGTAGTAGTTTAATGCATTCACCAATAATATCAATCATGAAAAGCTGTTATTGAACTTTATTTCAATATTACTTAATCATTATCATTTTTATACCCCGCATGCAATGTTTATAAGCCTCACATACAAATTTTCGTTTATTATATTCTTCGTTAATTCTGAAGTTTTTAATTGTTATAAATCTACGCCAGTATCGCAATTTTAGAATCTTTGAGAAATACAGCAGAATTATGATATATTAAGTAAGTGAATTATTTGTCATGCACATTCAGCCGAATCTCATGCTCGATAATTTTGTATGCAACAATCGCATGGGTACGAGATCTAATACAGTTGATTGGTAGACTCTAGAGAGGTGTCCAATATAATTTATATGATTCTACGTATTCTGCACCCAAAGGAGAGAAAGGTGATGCAACATGAACAGTACAATGGTAGTGGTGAAATTGTACAGTCTCTAACATCGAGTTTACCATGAAACCAGCGCAAACTAATGGCATCCAAAAACGGAAAGGGGGTAGCTGCACTCATCCGTGGTGCGTCTTAGGATAAGGTTACACTTCATGCGTGCTCTGACAAAAACAGTTCTGACGGATTTGTCCAAACAATCAAACAAAGCAGTTGTAATGAGAGTGTTTATTTTGGACGCGACAGCTTTTTCTGAACACGCACGAACACGTCAGAACTTTTCCACATGTTGATTTTTACGCATCGTTCTGATGACTAGCTCACTTGTTTTCTCTCCAACTATAGTGTACTAAACTTTTGTTTATCCTCCTTTTATTGTGATTTGATTATAACTTTTTTGTTTTTGCCATGGATTTCGAAAAATTAATAAGTCTAGTTTTTTATGTTACCTGCACAGTAGTGCACTTTCTTGCACTGCAGAAACAATTCTGGGACAACAATTTCCTCAACAATTTTTCTCGAGAAAAAAACTACAACAAAGTCCTGTGTACTACATACATTATTGGCGATTAAGGAAAACGACTGCAAGCATATCAGCAAAATATACATTTTCTCTCAATGAAAATGCGGGTTTCCATTTTATCTTGATCCGTGTTTGAGAAAAATGCTAAAACAAAAAAAAAGATTGTAGGAACTGAATTGCAACAAGTGTTTTGCGAAGAGGAACTACAGGGGGAGTACAGAGCTGAAAATAGAATTTCAACGGATTCCGCCTCATCTTTGACTCACAGTTGGCAATTTGACGATTCAACATCTGCTCAATTCAACTTCACCAACTACTCCTTGCCATGAAGACCTTGCGTCTTACTTTTCAACTGTCCTTCCCGATTACCATCATTTGTCAGCTTTTAGATCCTTGAACATTAAAAAAAAATATTTTACATTTTTCACGCGTAATGTCTAGGACATGAACTCAAGTTTTCATTGCCTGTTGCTCTTAATATATATTCTTTGATATTTTTTGTTACGTCTATTATGTTTTCTTATTACGTCTATTATTATTTCATGATTGGATTGATTGTCCTGAGCATTAATTTATTACACAATTTTATTCAATTTTTTAATTCCATATATCATTAATGTAATTTTTTGTCTGTCTAATTTGTAGCCTATAAATACATAGTTTTACATATTGTCAAACTAAGGTTTTTCTTTCTAATGTATGCCTGATTTTGATTATCATCGATTGAGTTCGAGGTTTTTCGATAATATAAAAAACGTTATAACACTGAATTATCTATCCTCCATTATATTCTTGGCTTAATCAGCTGTTAGTAAACGTGTTTGTAATCACATGTAATAGTCACTTAAACCCAATTAAACAGGTGATATTAAATGTTTCTTGTTATTCATATTTCAAGGTTAGTTATACTTTACAAATATCATGTTGCAAGCAGAAGCTTTTCCTTCTCTTGGTTCTTTAAGAGAATAATCGGTAAGTTTATAGTTTGCTATATTTATTGGGATCTAATTTCAGTAAATTAAATTCACCCCAAATACAAATACAAATTAAATCGATACAAATATACGTCAACCCCGTACTAAGGACCGATACTCTGCTAGTAATCATTCATTCTCTAATATAACCAATAAAGTATATATACCATTTATTTAAGACGTAAAGACATATTGAACATATTTTACTCAATTATATAATTTACTCTCTATTGCGTGCAAACGGTTGAATAGAAAAACAATTTTGAAAAGTTACATTTTAATTCAGTTAGCCTAAGAGTGGTTTATTTCTCTTAGGCTATTTCTTTTTAATGAGTTTTCAATTTGAATTGATATGAAACGAAATAAAGTGTAATTAAATGAATAATCTTTGTTTATATAACCTTATGCAGATGTACTCTTTCTTTTCTGGGTATTTTCTTGAAAACTGCCTCACATATAGTATTCATGGTAAATACCTTGTTATTTTTGGTTAATCAATTCACCAAACTTGTAGGATGGTCGAAACGTTTTCACTGTTATTCACTGTGTTTTTAAGTATGTTTAATGAACGCCGTCTTTTTCAAACTCACTAATTCCGGCGTTTTATATTTACACATTATATAGGTCGAGGTGGTGTTGATTTTGATATTTAAGTATAGTCGATTAAGTATAAGTTAAGTCGATATTTAAGTTTCTTTCTAATGTTTAACTCAACGTTCAGAATCTAGTAACGTGTCATTGAGGTAGATACAAACCCATAATCATAGTTTGGTCTGAAAAAAATCGTAATTCTCATACTTTACGTATTTCCTCAACTGTTTATTAATAAGTAAAAATTATATTATCTCTAAAAATTAAATTTAAAAATGAACATTTGCAGATATTTATTTCTTAGTCTGTTATCTTGAATGAATTTTCATCTTTTACAAAAAAAAAATAGGTATAATGAAGCAAAGTGTCTGGGTAAGACAGTGTTGCTCAGCATCATAGTAACACTACTAAGTATATAGTAAGAAAAGCCCGACTTCTTCCTTTCCTGAAGAGCGAGAGCCTTGGATGCCAGTAACAAATGCTTTAATTTTTAATACTTTAATAATAACGTGCTGGTGTGGTTATAAATTACGATTTATTACAACTGTTGAGTCATGGCTTTGTACCTATGACTCACTTTAAATTGTAAAATTTAAATTGTATTTTATTTTCTGAATTAAAAATACATCATGCATTTTTGCCGACAAAACAAGGAAGCGTCAATCATGAAACTCAAGACAAATATTAATAACGTCATGAACCATATTACGTAATTCGCTTGTCAGTTAATTTGATACGATATTTAATACTTTGGAGTTTACCATGTCTCTTCTTTTTACGGTTATCATTTTTATTTTTGAAAAACACGCACGCACGAACAGTAACGTAAACAAATACGAAATAAATATAAACTATAACACTGGTAATAAGCCACAGACGTAAAATATCTAAACATTGCTCGCATAGACTCTTGAGGGACAGTGGTGCTTTATTTTAATATACCCATATTTACTGTATCAATTATAATAAAATGAGACAAAAGTTACCATCAAGATAAACATTAAAGATGGAACCTTAATGAAAACAAGTATCCGAAACTCCTTCGTAATTTCAATTACTAACAGTAATTGATCTTTCAAATTAGAAATGAAACTTTCATCAATGTAACACATATGGTTCAGTAGTTCCTCTACATTTCTTAATTTTTTAAAAACCCATAACTTGATCAGAACGGCCATGTGTCAGAATGTGAAATTAATTATTTCATAGCCTAAAACCGCCAAATGAGGACCCCCTGCCTACCAATAGAAGGTATTGAGCAAGACAGTCAAGCGATAGTAGGTGCTCCAATTTCATATTGTTTTCTTGAAATAATTCGACCTTATATCAAGGTTGTAAATGGCAAAACTATAACCCTCCTAAGAAGCAGATTAAATAATAAGATCACCCAAACTCGGCTACAGGCACGGGCTTTCTATTACTGTTTACATGAGAGCTGTTACACTTCTATCACCAGGTTGGCACTTTATGAGGAAATGATATCGAGGCAATAATGAGGTCGACACGTACACACTCTGCACTAAACCCCAAGCGAACAGCTACCATCAGGTACTCAGAGAGTAGCTCGATAATCTCTGAACTCTTGTTCTGACGTCGATTTAGTTGTTTATTAAGTCAAATTATCTGTCTAAACTCTTCTTTCCCTGGCGTTTCGTATGCCTGCCCTTGATTTAATGGAAATAATTTTCTACGAATATCCTCAAGTTAATGCTTGTTGTTTCTCTTGTCCTAGTGCGCCAACAATGCTCTCATGAAATAATCTTTCAGTTCCATCTCCTATTGAAGGTTGGAGAAGTTCCATCTCCTATTTTAACGTAGTAAGCCACAGCTGCGAACAAATCAACTAAACTACATCTCTACCACTCCTTTACAATCACAAGTTTCATTGCTTTCACTTTTGTAAAACATTTCTTTATGCATCCTCTGAAACCCCCTTCCAAAAGTGGTTATTCATTCCGCCTGTCAGATTGTGATCTTTGTACATCCTGTAAAGTGTTCATCCGACCAATCTTCGTTAAATATTGTCTACCAACATTTTCTCCATCAGTTTCAACTCTTAAGAGAAGTGAGCAGTTTCTCCTATGACGTTCCACTACAATATTTCCATCTTGACCGGTCAAGAAAGCTTCATTCTAACGGAGCCTAATCATTCCCTGATATTTCGCAACCAGGAAATTCTCTTACA
>JBAIZL010000005.1:168989385-169021885 GCA_036971475.1 Prosapia bicincta
TGTATTTCCTTTGATTTCGTTAAAATACCAACTCTGAGTCTTTGAAATACGTATAAAAAAACAATGATCTGTTCGAATAAAATTTATCAGGTATTGAGTTGAATACGAGTTATTTGCCTATATTGTAATATGTTTAAGTGCAGCATTATTTAGAATAGTAGTTCCACTTTATGTTTCAACATTTATGAATTTATACGGACGTATTATAAAATAAATGTCAGGGTTAAAAGGTGATATTTAAAAAAAAAACATTGTACAGTTGTTTTTGCTTTAGCCTATAATTTATTTTACCAATTAGACTTTGAAGAGACGACTTTTTTGAGACAACAAAATTAGCTAGTACATACTGATAAAAACTTTATGTTCGACTTCTCAACTATTAAACTTCTCACTTTCTAAATTATTTCCAGTAATGCACTTTCCGACAGTGCTTTGAGATAGTCTGTTAGAAACATTTTAATGTTGACTAACGATTGAAATAAAATTGCATTCTTAAATTTAAAGCGCTATGAATATTAATGAGATATGAATGACAGTGTGTCTTATATTGTTTTCAGTGGAGGAGGTTGGGACCGTAGCGGAGTTAGTGGAGCTGAAAGAGGTCGCGGAGGTACAAGATGAGGTGGAGGGAGATGAGATGATGGTGGTGCGAAATGAAGAGGAGGTGCAGAACGAAATAGAAGACGATTTCATAGTAATAAAACCAGCACCTACACACAAGGAATTCGGTGAGTAAAATTAGGCTACCTGTCTTGAACAAAACTATAACAATTATCGATTACGATTTACAAATAATACTACTACAAATAATAATAAACCCTATTAGTCACCAAAATTCTATAACTCCAGTTCCTTCGATGTAGAGGGGAATCCATGACCACGTTAGTATAATAATTCATACTAAAGCATTTCAGTTTCGATTAAATAAAAAACGGAGTTTTAATTTCCAATTTAACTGAAACTTCTGATGAAATAAAATTTAATTGAATTATTCAGGGTCTAAATTTTTTAGTTCAAGTTCTGTTAGTATAACATAAAGAGAAACACGTCCGTTATTTTAAGTTCAATTAATACTAACGCCATTTTTACTTTACTTCTGAATGACAGTTATTATTTGCTTCTTGGTATATTCTATAGCTATTCTATTGTCGTTATGATCAATTATTCTTTCATCTATATGTGAGAATTGAAGTAGATTCATTGGAAAATGTCATCAGATCTACCTTTTTTTGTACCATAGGCTTCTTGTTTTCTCCTTTGTTCGTAAGAAATGTTGCATTCGAAAATAAATCTAATTCTTTTTCTTCGGAAAAATTATTAAGGAAATAGATTTTTTTCTCACAATTACTTTCCATGTCCGTATTTTGATATTTGGTATAGATTATTAAACCTCAAATTTCCAACAGATTCATTTTTGCTAGTATCTTTCCGTATCAGAATTCCAATAATACAGCTCTAATTGTCTTAAGAACAGGTATATTTCAAGAAATCCTATAATACAGGTATCCACTCCACATAGGTCATGATTTCTCTTAAAAGAACCAGGGAAACGTTCCTTTTCTTAGGCCTACCTTCATTTCATCTACGTTTCCATATTTTCCTATACGACAAATGTAACCCGTAATACCCTTCCTTCTCCGAGAAAAAGAGAAGGTTTATCTGTTGGATGCATTTCTGTATACTCAAACTATAAGCCCTCATATATTGTAGTGATAAGACATATCCGGACCTGAAATCCTCACTTTTTCACAAATTTTCCCACATCCTTCGTAACGTAAATTGTATTGCTGTAAACCAAGAGCACGCACACACTCTAAGTATCACAATACTGATATTATTGTGTTAAATCAATCACATTAATAGTTTTTTGTAAACTTTATATGATTGACTGATGAACAACCTCTTGTTCCAATTGAACACTTATGAAACAACAATCAAATACTTCGCTACTAACCAGATGGTAATATTTCGTTATTTAGGCTAAGCTTCATCTCCTCAGTCAGGACGACTGGCATATTATTCCTGGTAACCTCCTAAGATCTTACTTCTTTTGTCTGGTAATTTCATAGCAAAAATAACTTCGAATTCTTATATTTAGAAATGTTATCTTATTTTTTTTAAAATATTTTACATTAAAATTCTTCATTATAGAGTTTTTATTTACACGGACAGTAAAAACTCATTTACACGGATAGTTTGAAGAATTATTCATATGAATTAGATCATTAAATGCCCTTCTTATTCACTCCTTATTGCCCTTATTATTTTTTATTGCCCTTATTGTCCACTCCTTGTTATTGTCCAACGGTGCAACGCACATTATTACCAAACTTTGTATAATTCGATGTGAAACAGCAATATGAATCCATACGTTTCAGTGATAGATCTAAATGTATATAAACATAAGAAGTAGAAATAAGATTCATCTATGGATATTTTTCATACTTTTTCTGAACAAGAGGCACAAAATTCGGGATATTTCAACCGATCCAGAATCTCCTGTTACGTTTACCCTTCTAGGTAACCTTGAGCTTTGCACAAGCATCATGAGTGACACATTATGCTCTCCCACCATTGTGAAAGGGATAATGGTCTGATTTAAATGCAAAGTATAGTTTATACATTAAATACCCAGAAAACAAGATGCAAGCTAGTTACACACATTGGGGAAGATTGTATCCCGCTCAACCCTCGACCACACTCATGTCCAGGTTTACGTAGGCCTACAAGTAATTCGCATTACCCTACTCTTATTAGATTAGTTGATTTTAAGGAAAAACTATATAACCAAGAGCAATATAGTTTCAATATCAAAACTAAATAAGTTTAAATGATAACATTCTGTATAATTGATTTATTTAGTTAGTGATTAGTTTATTGAACAAAAAATACAAAATCAATTCTTGATACGATTCAAAAACAAATCGTAAATGCTGTTAGTCAGAACAAAACAAAGAAAATAACTATTTTGTTAGCAATACGTTATTTACATTAACGTGATAAATTTACAGTATTAACACTTATGCCACGTTCTGTTTTATATAGTCTATATGAAATCTTTATAATTTACCTGAAAGATACATAAAAGTAATTAATAAAATAAAAGATGTGTTAAAATCATATGCCAACATCTTTGTTATGTGTTCTGTAGTGAAAAAAAAACATATCGCGTTTGTACTGCTCTCTCTCTCTCTCTCTCTCTCTCTCTCTCTCAATAAATTACAATGTTAACTTTAAAATATAAGATGAAAAACTCGTATCATAGACGATAATACTAATTTTCCTGTACATAAAATACAAATTGACGAAAAATACATAATTATTACATACAAAAATGTTTATATGTATGTGTGTATATATATATATATATGGAACTATGAGGTGCTGTCAAAATTTAGATAATTCTGATACTGCCAATCAGCAAAAAGCTTCAATATAATAAGAAAAATAAAATAAAAATTCTTGTTTCGTGTATATATAAAACAAGAAAAAAAATATATTCATCCAAGGATTACAATATATATATATATATATATATATATATATATATATATATATATATATACTGAAACATACGATATAAAATTTATAAAAATGTGTAGACTTTTTTAAACTATAGATGTATTATAAAGTTTTATCAATATTTTCCTCATTTCAGAGAGACACAAGGAAAGATACACCACCTCCATTCTTGATATACACAAACATTTCATTTATGGTTATCCCAAATTGCGATTTACTCCTACCCTCCCGGTCATTGCCGAGGAGGAGGAGGAAGAAGAGATGGCCACCATTCTTAGAACTAAATTGTTGTGCTTTAGCGATACGGAGTTACTGGGATCAAAATTTGGGGACCTTCGCAGGTCCCGGTCATTTTGTGAGTAATCTTTTTTTTGCTAACATAGTTTATATATAGATATTTATTTATTTGGTTGGATCTTAAAGCTTTCTATGATCTTTTTAATGTAAAGGAATATAAAGTTTTACAAAGTTATTTGGTAAAATATAATAAACATTTTCTTATTTTTATTCTTATGATATCTTTAAATTTAGTTTTTTCAATCCAAATTATCTCTTCCGTCCTCAGTAAATAAGGAAAGTTTACATCATATTTATCGTTTAACCATTCTTTCTTGTTTTTGTTTCTCATATAATATGTTCGATGTAGAAGAAAATCCACTTTAAAAATACGCACAGCCGTTTGTCTCTATGCTATCGTCACCAACAGTACGTTTATAAAGGCAGTGATTTATTCCTAAGCACTAAATCATCCCTTTGCTACTGCTACATTGATCTTAATGTCTAACTATAATAATGCCAATACACAAGAACATTTTAGGTTTCATACTTAGGCCTATTAAAAATTTATAAGTACATTCAGAGACGTTTCTCTTTATTTAACAGATTTTTTTAACACAATCATATTCAACAAGTAAGTTAGTTGTGTAATAGACAGCGTTATTCAATTCCTGATAAGGTAAACTCCCGATTATCCGCGGAATGACGGCGAAGCGTCATTACTCTATAGTCAATTCAAATATTAGACGAAAATTAACAAAACTTTCTGTTTTCAAATTAGTTTAGGTATTTATTTAGTTTTTAAAAAGTAGTTTTGTTTGCATAGTTTTTAAAGTCTATCATTTACCCAAAAAAGCTAAGTAGATGAAACTGGAGATTAATAAAGCAAAAAAGGTATCTCAGGTGTGGCAACCTTGAAGTAGCCCAACAGGCAAGTGGATTTGTTGAACTGGGAACCTTCATATTTGAATTATTGGATCAATTCATTTATCTGGGATCCATTGTCTGCTCCTAAAGTAAGGTCTCTAAGGAGAGGCAATGCAATAAAGCATACTTTGAATTACACAAAGACCTAAGCAGTCAGTAAATGAGAAAACAAAAATGACGCTGCATAAGACGATGATTCGTCCGCTACTAACGTATGTCAGGCATTAACGTATGTCAGG
Organism: Prosapia bicincta; assembly: GCA_036971475.1. Lineage (NCBI taxonomy): Eukaryota > Metazoa > Arthropoda > Insecta > Hemiptera > Cercopidae > Prosapia > Prosapia bicincta. The sequence continues at coordinate 168,994,350 of JBAIZL010000005.1, forward strand.
CATTAACGTATGTCAGGCATTAACGTATGTCAGGCATTAACGTATGTCAGGCATTAACGTATGTCAGGCATTAACGAGGAACTAAGAAAAGCTCCTGGCTAACTTTAAAGGAGGATTCTCAGAAAGATTCTTGACCCTGTGAATATTGATGGTTAGTGAAGGAAATTGTGAGATTTACGGCATGTTTTGTAAAGCCAATATAGTGAGAGTAATAAGAATTGGAAGACATTGCTGGCACCCTGGGCAGGGCATGTGGTCCGGATGGAGGATGGGGGTATACCCAGAAGTCTATTAGATGGAACTCTTTACAAAATGAGAGCAATGGATGTCCTAGCGATTTCATCACTAAGGTACCAGCGCCCTGATGAATGTGAGGAACTGGAAGGCAGCAGCACAGGTTTAAGGTGCGTGGTGAGGTCACATTGAGAAGACCAATATTCACCTTAATGTAGCCCCACGGAAGAAGAGAAAAATATTTACAATAAAAGATTTGTTTTTTGTAAAACGCTCTCCTTCACATGAGATTGATGCTATTTAAACAAAAACGTTGTCAGAGAATGATCGTTTTCCCCTCCAGATTTTGAATGAGGCCTTCTGTATGTGCTAGAACTCTGTCACTGCTTACATTTTTCTGGTTATATCCCCTTTTTGTAATCCTATCTTCTTCATTTCCCCCAAATTCATACCTGAGGCTCTACATAAGATTCCATCAGTAAATTGTTCTAAACCTGTAACCATTGAATTATTTACCCGGTAATGTTTCCTTCATGACGTCACTTCTTCTAGTATCGAACTTAACCAAACTAGCTAAGAAGCTACTATTAGAAGTTACTTCTTTTCTAGACTCTACCAAATTATTGCCTCATTTTTAAATTTTCTTGCAGAGCTTCACCAATCTAGGTGGGTCTCACTTTAATCTCAAACTGTGTTTATGTCATAAGTGCCGTCAGGAATCGTGTAAACTTTAGAGAATCCCTGTTGACTGTTCCTTTTTTAGTAAGATTGTTCTGTATTTTTCACTTGAATGTTCAATTGATTGAAATTTTTGAGAGGTAAAATTAGGAGGCAAAACTTAAGCAGTAAACTATATAACTTTCTGTATTACGATTTAGATCTCAGATGTTGTTTGATTTGAGGAATATAATTTCTTTAAAACACTTTAAATATTTCTTGGTCCCTCCAGCATTTCTTTTGGTTGAGGACATCTACTAGGACATTTAAAACTCTAACCCTTTTTTAATATATTTTGTATTCATGAACAGTTAAATTTCTGATATCCCATTGGATATTTCAAGTCATCATATACATTAAAAACCATTGGAGGTATATTCCAGAAATTACATCCGCTCGCTTTCAAATCAGAGTGTTTAAGTTGGGTAAACGTTTCAACATGCCCTCGTCAGTATTATAATTTTGTTCCTAAGAAATTTTTGGCCGTAATTATATCGCTGTTAGACCCTCGACCAACACAGTTGTTTGAACCTCGTCAACTGATGACAGGTATTTTTTTTTAAACTAAAAAAACCTTGTTTACCAACAACCAGGGATAACATCATTTCGTAAATGATTCAAAGAAAGTTGTTTTTTTCATAGAAGGTCACCTTTTCAAGGTTATTCATTTTTTCTTATCTATGAATTGTCTGATTCGTATGCAAATTTTATTATTTTATGTTTCTGTTTGAAAGTGTTACTAACAAAGGATTCTTCTAATCAATACTGTAAACTCACTTCCTTCTACGCTGTACAAGTTTCCAATTGTTTTTACTCTAGTTCATCCTGAATTGATAAAATCATTGATTGCTTGCCTTTTATCAGTAATTTTAAACGTACAAAAACTAATGATTTAAACACACAGACTAACTGCTACTTGGCATTAAGTTCATAGGAACTAGACTGTCACGTGAGTTGTGGGAAAATGAACTAACAGAAGGAAAGGTGGGAAAGTGTTGAGTTCTACCAAGTTGTGACTAATCCTTTGAGTGATAAAACTGTATGGCACCATTATGTAATACAAAAAATAGTATTTACACTTTTCAGGTTTTCCCTCGAAACGTCTTACTATAGGCCTAAACTGACATAATTTACTCTACCGCTAATAATACTAAAAAATGTATTCTTTGGAAGGCAAACTGTAATGATCGTTATTTAGACTAAAATAGTACTTACATTTGTTTACGCCTCTCTCTCTCTTTGTCTTATATATATATATATATATATATATATATATATATATATATATATATATATATTTCTATTCTTTAACTTCTTTTTAATAACGACGACATTATTTTCTGTAAAATGAGTTTTATTATTATTAGTGGGAATATTTAAATTGTTACTCAGATTGAAAATTATATAGATGTATGCAATTATTTAGAATATATTTCAATGCCATTTTACAACAATAAATGTTGAAGCCCATTCTGTTTTCTTTTTTTTCAGAAGCCACGTTCTGGCTTCGCGGTTTGGATTGGTTTCTGGTGGAGGTAAGCACAAATCTATCATCATTGTTAATAATTACTACCTTTACCCCTCAAGTGCTATATACTTACGTGAGTACATTACAGCTGATACACTCTAGCTTCCCTTACACATTTATTGACATCTTTAGAGCTTTACTGTCCTGTAGTGTAGTACCTCGTGGTTTTGTTCGATAGTCAATTGCGACCTGTCATTTAGTCAATGACATACATGCAAGTGGTATTTCTCAACTTCCTATTCCTAAATAGACATAAATTTAACTCCAAAGCAATCGTATTAAAAAAAGTATTTTGGATTTCAAGTGTGCCATATACACGCGTGAATGGGCGTGTTTTCATTGTACCTTTTACGCACATATGATTATCCTTTCCAGCATTGTTTCTTTCCTTCCATTATAAACAATTTTTACACATTTTTCCACTTAAATGTCACTTATTTCTTCAGTAATGAAATGAGATTCATAGGTTTTAAGTGAGACCCTTTGTGCTTTTATCGGGTAAAATTCCTAAGACTTCTGGTTTGTTCCTTTTTCTAAGAACAAAACCAACACAAAAGATAGTAAACACAAACAAGAAATCGCATCTTTTCTCTATATTTAAACACTTTATGTGTTCACATAGTACATCGAATATACGTTTATATAACATTATATGTCACATTTATAAAACAATTTTTCATAAAAAAGAATATTTAAAACCTATTAATTTCTTTACAAAAAGGGTAAAACAAAAAAACTGTAATAAGAAAAAACCGGGATATTTGCATTTAAGGAATAAAATGGACAAATATCTCAAAAATATTTAACAGAGAAAACGTAAACATATTTTTAAAAAAACAATTAATCATCAGTTTATGAACTCTTAAGTGGGAAAAAAGTATTTTAATTTAGAAATCTACAAAAATCAAATGCACAAATTGTCATAAATAATATATAAAGAGGAAAAAAACATGTCGTAAGTGGTAAATCTATGAAAAAAATAATCAATTTAAACCAAACCAATAAATAAATAAGGATAGAACTCTAACAGTAATCAACATAAAACTCGTAATGTATTGAAGTGATTAAATATTAAAACGAATAAAGATCAAATGCACAAATTGTCATAAATAATTTATAAAGAGGGAAAAAAACATGTCGTAAGTGGTAAATCTATGAAAAAAATAATCAATTTAAACCAAACCAATAAATAAATAAGGATAGAACTCTAACAGTAATCAACATAAAACTGGTAATGTATTGAAGTGATTAAAAATTAAAACGAATAAGATGTACAGATAAATAAATAAAACGACAAAAAAACTGAAGAATTTTAACAATGTTATTGAAGAAAATAAATGAAAATTGTGGAACATATAGGTGTACGAACTAGAAAAAACCCAACTATCTAATAAAACTATTGGAAAAAATAATTCCTAAGGGCTTACAACCTGGAAACCCTCCGGTGGAAACTATCCCTGTATGAATTAGAGTAGTAGTTACCTATAACACAGGCATAGGTAATAGAATTTTGTTTTAAATGGGAGAGGGTATTGTAAAGTATACAAATGAATGGATATCTTATTAGTTTTATTTCATTACTGCATATATGATTTAATTTTTAAAAATAATATTCAATATTGAAGAACTGCTGAGTATTACTTAAATTTATTTTTAATATTTATTTTCTCACTCAGGTGTCTGAAATGAGCGTCTACCCCTAACTCAAGTTCTTCGTTTTGACCAGTCATCGAAATCGTACCTCTCGAAACAACCTCTTCCAAATTTTTCGAAGAACAGGGTCATTTCAGGTACATAACCTATAAAACCATTTACTTATACAAATTCATTTATTTATATGCTTCTAAATTACTAATTATAATAGTATTTCATTTTCTAACTTATCGCAAATTAGGATTTAATTATTTTCCATTTTAGTTGAGTAAAGTTCATATAAACGGTGGTGGCTTGTGAAATTGGATCCTCGGTGTTCCACATTGTATTGTGGTCGGAGATTAACTCAAAGCAATGTGGAGAAGCATGAGTGGAGGTTCACTCATTGTAATGTGGTGGAGCGTGGTTCAGGTTCACTCATTGTAGTGTGGAGGAGCTTGGTTGAGTTCACACATTGAATCTGAGGGAGCGGGGATGAAAGTTCAATGCATCCAATTTAGAGGATAAAAATGTATAGGAATCAAAGCTATTCTAAACTTATTTAACATTAATCTTATTTAAGAAAGAAATCCGTTGTCCAACTTTTCATCGCGGCAAATCTGTGCATTACAAGAACGCACCGAACTGAAGCTATGACTGACAATAATTGTCCAGTGTTAATATCGAGTGTATGAATGCTTGACGTTGCCAGACGTAAAATTTATTCCCTATACTCAATTTCGTCCTTTCTATGGACATACCGTTGAAAAGGTTTTTTGTAGTATTGCTGGATCTAGGTAACCTTCTCTCCACTACCGTGTCTAGCATTCCTATTTGCAGTAGGCATTAAGACTCACAAAGGCTCTAAGAATCTAGTTTTATAAAATAAAGAACCGCCAGTATTACTGAAGTTGAATTCATATATTTGTTTCATATTGTGGAAACCAAATGTTGTGTTTACACTTAGAATTCTTGTAGTATTCTCATTCCCTAATTTGACATAAAGTAGGAGAAAGTACAACGCTTTGGCAAGTTAACGAATCTAACCAAGCAACATACGTTACGTCAGGAAGTGTGGCAGAATACGAAGAGCAATACGGCTTATTAATAATGGAACCGTAACGCTAGAGTGCGGCGACCTATGCTCGCATGGTAGTACCCAAAAGGCAAAACCCCTGTAGTGGGAGTATGGCACGACACAAAAACTAATTTAAAGTATTGTGAAATAGTTAGGTGCAAAATTATTATTTATAAAAAATTTTTTAATGAAATTTTGTATGAACATTGAATTTTGTATTTAATTTTCATATCAAGCTCTTTTTACTTTTACTTTACTTGCTCTTAGAACGTTTTCTTTTACGGCAATAAAATTAATTAGAATATAAGAGGTTTTTTTTATTAGTAAGAATTATATTTCATAAATATGAATATTTAAAATTATTTGCACGTAGCTTCTCGTGAATTTAATGCAATTATTTTGTAAATATTCTTGTTTAATATAATGCAATACATATATTAGTATCTTCATTTATCTTCAGACGTTCCCAGTTAGACGCTACACGCTGGAGATTCGGAGCGCTAGGTTCAGATATATTTAAAAATTATTTGTGTTTTATACTTCAAACACACGTTTTAAAATATCAAAGAAAACATTATTTGTGCATTAAACTTATAGGTTTTGAGGGATATTTTATAAAGTCTTCACTCAACTTTGTTTGATGTGATAAAATCACGAAATATCTCGAAACATTTTAGGAAAGTCCTCGTTCAACAGGAAAAACTTTGAAAACATTCCGTAAAGCTAATTTTCAATTAAGAAAACCCCAATAAAATTGGAAATTTTCTGTAGAAGAGTGTAACACGAAAAATATCGAACATAACATTATTTTTGTATTTTTTTTTACTTAAAAGTACAATTTGGTGGTGTTCCACCAACGTTTTCATAACACAAATACCTCACTTGAATTAAGCGCCATCGAAAGCACCACGAAAAACCAAAACTAATACTTTCGAAGTCACATTTTTCATCTTTTTGATGAATCCTACCAGTCTAATTAGATCTCAAGCTATCACACTATTTCTATAGACCTGGAACTATTATACGGCTGTTGTACTGCTATAGGGAACTAAAAGTTAAGGTAGATTGTATTATCAGGCTAGAATGTGTTCTCGCTAAACACTCACAACTACCTCTTACATACGTTTACACTTGTGTTTTATTTCTTAGTATTATTAATATTATTATTAGAGCTTTACAACTAAATGTAATAAAATTAGACATTTTAATTCATATTAAAAGAAATAAATGATAAAAATTATTTAAATATTTCAAACCATTTTATTTGGTAAAAGTGTTTGTTCTACAACGCCCCGACCTACCCAGAGGCCCCAATGCTATTTAGAGTAAAATCGATTGGAACGAATACCGTTTGTCAATATATAAAATTATAAGTGTTATGTAGCTTAATAAGTTAAAAATAATGACTTTGTCACGACAATATTCTTATAGACCCCTACTACGTCTAAAACTTAACTTATACAATATTAAGAGTAAAAAGTTAAGATGTATAATGACCAAATGTAATATTTGATCCATTCGTATTCAGTAAAAATAGATTGAATTAAATGAAATAATGATTTAACAAAGTATGTTTTGTTTTACTTTAGCTGCCACCAGAACCATTGAAATTTTTCTTGCTCTACCCACCGGCCTAGGTTCGGTACCTTTTCGGAAACATCATCAAAATTCATGGGATGTAACCAGCCCGCGTCCGTGCCCCCGCACACGTGCATCCTGGGAGACGGTGAAACACCGTTTGCAAAATGGGTTCGAGCCAAAAACATAATGAAAGATATAACCACAAAAACAGAACACTAACGAACAGAAAAAAAAGTTCCAGAAGCAAGAAACATGAAACTATAAAACTACATTCTATACATAGATGGATACGTATATAAATACACGCATATATAAATTTGAATGTGAAGTTATAACATATATTTAAAGATAACCTCCCGGGTGTACGGAATATTTGGGGCGGAAGGAAACAAAAATTTAGAGAATTTTCAAGAAAATGCAAAAGGTCCGACCAGGCAAACAAAATTTCAGTGAAGGAAAACCTCGACAAAATTATTGTAAAAAGGAAATTGAAGACATGTCCAAATTATTGTAATAAGCAAGTGAAGGAGCACATCAATATATCTGTAACAAGAAGAAAATAAATTTCCCGTCTTTCAATGTCATTTTTCGTTTATTTATTTATCTAATACACTACTTTTAAACTATATGTAGATATATTTTTATTATACTTTATTGTATTATTTAAGTCAGAACAAAAGTAAGATGCAGTTCCCAAGATTTGATGCATTGCTCCTTAAAATGAGCTTCTTGCATTGCTCCTTAAAATGAGCTTCTTGTACTTTGCTAAGGCTCTTCTCCCATTTTTTACTAAAAATGGTTAATTATAGTTACTCTTATTAAAATATTGCGAGACCATGGCATTTATAATACTATTGTAAGTCCAGCAAATATTTCAGATTTCGCACATCAATGTAGATTATTATCAAACATTTATGTTCAAAATACTTATTCTCCGCCCATTAAACCGATGTCTGATATGTCTCTGTTGATAAAGTAAAACTAAATTAAACATTAAAAATTATAGTAAAAATATAAAAAAGCCAGTTTAGAATTGACATTTTACCCACTTCCTCCTGTCAATATTAAAGCGGCTTTTTAATGCACTACTAAGAAAATAATGCTTTAGCTAATGTAACAAGATCAAGTCAAGGTTTTGTAGCTGAGGTGTCTTTATGTATTTAGAAATTAAAATGCGAGCAATATGTTTGAAGTAGCTACCTCTAACGTAAAGCCCTTCACTTCTGTTGAAACAGTTGTGAAATATCAGGATCGTTGTCAAATTAATGATGTCTGTAGCTGTTAAATACATTCTACCAATAAAACATTTCAGTATAAATATTTAGAATACCAGTACAGCTATTTAGGGTTAATAGTTACGAAAAATAGTTTAAATTAAAAAAAATTTAAATACAAATTTTGTAACAAAAAATAAACCAATTAAAAAAAAGCTTTATTATTTTTAAATAGACTACAGCCAAATGTACTTACGTGGTAGTAACAGAACTGCAAGAGGTGATCAATCTATGCTACTGAACATATGATTTAAATATTATTATTATTATTATAAAGAATTACGATTAAAGTTTATTTCTAATTCAATTATAAAAGTTACTCCAAGGAGAGCTCTCTCATACGCATTCACACTCTTGTTTTACTGCATGTAAAAATATTACCCCGTGTAAAGCACGCTAAAGGAATTATGAACTAACAGAATTATGGTATTGAGATAAAACTCCCAAATCTGTGATTTAAGGCAGGGTTACGGCTCTTGTGCGCTGGATCGCAATCTGTAGTAGACTCACTCTATATCGTAGACGTACTTAAGTGACTAACCGTCACACCAAGGTGTAAGACGAAGGTTAAAGAAAGGTAGGTAAAGAAAGATATGTAGGAATGGTAAGGTAGGATTGGGTAGGATGTACTAAGAGACGCGGATTTGAGAATTTCTTATCTTCAGGCATAATGATAGTCTGTGAAATAAAAAATAAAATGATAGCTCCGCATACCCAAAGAAAACAATTCATTCACTATAATGGTCAAAGAGAGGTGATAGCTAATACTATCCCCGAGGACAAATAAAGAGTGTATTTGAAGATAGTGTATTTAATCTAGTAATGGTAAATGTACGATACTGACGTAATCTATGCAATTAGTAATTTTTTAACGCTTCTAACGAGTTACACAATACAGTCTTTCAATTCGCCTACGTGTCGATCATAAAAACATAACATAACAAACATAACATAAAATAACCTCGTCCATTTCAAGTTATAAAAAAATGGTAAATATTTCGTATTATTGACGTTGGTTTTTTAATTTTTTTTTTGTAATAATCATTTTTATGTGTAAAACACGAATATCAACTTTTTTCCGCGGAGAACACAGAGAGTAAATTTTTTTCACATTTTAGTTGTTAGTCTGTAATGGCATGATTACGTTGTAATTTTATATAACATTACTATATACCTATATTAAAATATACCTATAACGTATACTGTCAGGATAGATTTGGTTATAATTTTATACAACATTACTATCTACCTATGTTAAAATATAACTATAAAGTATCCAGTTAGGATAGATTTGGTTATAATTTTATACATTACAATATACATATATTAAAATATACCTATGACGTATCCAGTCAGGATAGATTTCGTTATAATTTTATACATTACTATATACCTATATTAAAATATACCTATAAAGTATCCAGTCAGGATAGATTTGGTTATAATTTTATACATTACTATATACCTATATTAAAATATACCTAAAAAGTATCCAGTCAGGATAGATTTGGTTATAATTTTATACATTACTATATACCTATAAGGTATCCAGTCAGGATAGATTTGGTTATAATTTTATACATTACTATATACCTATATTAAAATATACCTATAAAGTATCCAGTCAGGATAGATTTGGTTATAATTTTATACATTACAATATACATATATTAAAATATACCTATGACGTATCCAGTCAGGATAGATTTCGTTATAATTTTATACATTACTATATACCTATATTAAAATAAACCTATAAAGTATCCAGTTAGGATAGATTTGGTTATAATTTTATACATTACAATATACATATATTAAAATATACTTATGACGTATCCAATCAGGATAGATTTCGTTATAATTTTATACATTACTATTAACCTATATTAAAATATACCTATAAAGTATCCAGTCAGGATAGATTTGGTTATAATTTTATACATTACAATATACATATATTAAAATATACCTATGACGTATCCAGTCAGGATAGATTTCGTTATAATTTTATACATTACTATATACCTATATTAAAATATAACTATAAAGTATCCAGTTAGGATAGATTTGGTTATAATTTTATACATTACAATATACATATATTAAAATATACCTATGACGTATCCAGTCAGGACAGATTTCGTTATAATTTTATACATTACTATATACCTATATTAAAATATACCTATTAAGTATCCAGTCAGGATAGATTTGGTTATAATTTTATACATTACTATATACCTATATTAAAATATACCTATAAGGTATCCAGTCAGGATAGATTTGGTTATAATTTTATACATTACTATATACCTATATTAAAATATACCTATAAAGTATCCAGTCAGGATAGATTTCGTTATAATTTTATACATTAGTATATACCTATATTAAAATATACCTATAAAGTATCCAGTCAGGATAGATTTCGTTATAATTTTATACATTACTATATACCTATATTAAAATATACCTATAAGGTATCCAGTCAGGATAGATTTGGTTATAATTTTATACATTACTATATACCTATATTAAAATATACCTATAAAGTATCCAGTCAGGATAGATTTCGTTATAATTTTATACATTACTATATACCTATATTAAAATATACCTATAAAGTATCCAGTCAGGATAGATTTGGTTATAATTTTATACATTACTATATACCTATATTAAAATATACCTATAAAGTATCCAGTCAGGATAGATTTCGTTATAATTTTATACATTACTATATACGTATATTAAAATATACCTATAAAGTATCCAGTCAGGATAGATTTCGTTATAATTTTATACATTACTATATACGTATATTAAAATATACCTATAAAGTATCCAGTCAGGATAGATTTCGTTATAATTTTATACATTACTATATACCTATATTAAAATATACCTATAAAGTATCCAGTCAGGATAGATTTCGTTATAATTTTATACATTACTATATACGTATATTAAAATATACCTATAAAGTATCCAGTCAGGATAGATTTCGTTATAATTTTATACATTACTATATACCTATATTAAAATATACCTATAAGGTATCCTGTCAGGATAGATTTGGTTATAATTTTATACATTACTATATACCTATATTAAAATATACCTATAAAGTATCCAGTCAGGATAGATTTGGTTATAATTTTATACATTACTATATACCTATATTAAAATATACCTATAAAGTATCCAGTCAGGATAGATTTCGTTATAATTTTATACATTACTATATACCTATATTAAAATATACCTATAAAGTATCCAGTCAGGATAGATTTGGTTATAATTTTATACATTACTATATACCTATATTAAAATATACCTATAAAGTATCCAGTCAGGATAGATTTCGTTATAATTTTATACATTACTATATACGTATATTAAAATATACCTATAAAGTATCCAGTCAGGATAGATTTCGTTATAATTTTATACATTACTATATACGTATATTAAAATATACCTATAAAGTATCCAGTCAGGATAGATTTCGTTATAATTTTATACATTACTATATACCTATATTAAAATATACCTATAAAGTATCCAGTCAGGATAGATTTCGTTATAATTTTATACATTACTATATACGTATATTAAAATATACCTATAAAGTATCCAGTCAGGATAGATTTCGTTATAATTTTATACATTACTATATACCTATATTAAAATATACCTATAAGGTATCCTGTCAGGATAGATTTGGTTATAATTTTATACATTACTATATACCTATATTAAAATATACCTATAAAGTATCCAGTCAGGATAGATTTGGTTATAATTTTATACATTACTATATACGTATATTAAAATATACCTATAAAGTATCCAGTCAGGATAGATTTGGTTATAATTTTATACATTACTATATACCTATATTAAAATATACCTATAAAATATCCAGTCAGGATAGATTTCGTTATAATTTTATACATTACTATATACGTATATTAAAATATACCTATAAAGTATCCAGTCAGGATAGATTTGGTTATAATTTTATACATTACTATATACGTATATTAAAATATACCTATAAAGTATCCAGTCAGGATAGATTTCGTTATAATTTTATACATTACAATATACATATATTAAAATATACCTATGACGTATCCAGTCAGGATAGATTTGGTTGTAATTTTGGTAAATATTGAAAGTTATTGTCGATGCAGAAAATAATAAATCTTACATTAAGTGTTACAGGAATATACTTTTCTTCATCTTTGCAAGAATGTAAATAAATTACGTAACCAAGACTTTAATAATAACAATAAATATATGCAAATCACAATTATAAAACTATAATCTCAAACGCGTTTCAATGTCAATATGTCATCATCAATATGTTATAGTCTCAACTCATAAACAGCTCGATTATTTTGCATACGATTTTATTTTTTAAATATATAGAAATTTAGAACAATACAATTTCAATTTTTTTTAATAATGTATTTTATAATGTAGGGTATATGTTTTGTGGTACGTTAGGATTAATTTTTTGTGATATAATTTATTTATGTCAGGCGATAAATGGCATACATAGTAAATAATTTACAAACTAGACTAACATAGTCGGCTTTGGACCTTCTGATGATGATGGCAAGGTAATCAAATGTACATAAGGGATTAATCTCAGGTAACTTGTTATACTAATTACTTTTGATTATGTTTGTAGTATTGGGGGTTTTGCCAATATTTTTATTGTAAAAAGTAGCCGGAATTTGATAAGCCAAACGAAAGGACTGAATGACGTCTAGTAAATTGGAATAGGGAAAATTTATGGCTTTGCGTTGGCAGTATTGCTCACCTGGAATAGACTTACTTTTTAACCAGGGAGAGTAGAGGTGACACCTGCTACCACGACTAATTGTATTATACCGTTAAACTTGATGGAAGAGCAACTTATTGAACCAATGGTACACAATAAGCTTCTCCTCCTCCTCAAGTTGTAGGTTCTTCTTCTGCCCTGCAACGAAGAATTCGAAGACTCAACTATACTAGAATTAAAATTGGAATAGGACTGATGATCGAAAGTTGAACGCCAAGGAGAAATAGTCGATGGGTTTGCCTATTCTCTGTCTCATTTAACCAACTATCTCACTGAAGTCTTCATTTTTATTTTGTTTAAAAACCTACTTCGCCATGCAACTTTATCATTTCTTTCCATTAATACCTTTCGTTTACCCATAGTTTTGTACATAAAACCAATTCTGTTTTGCAAATGGTTGCCAGGAACAGTTATAACTCTTTTGTAAGACCTTCCATCAAATCGGATTGTGGCAGACGTCTTCCGGTTGTGACAAAGTTTTAACTGCGTCGGCGATTTCATCAAACACAAGTTTCATTCGTGCGCCAATTAATGTAACATTATCGTTGGTTCATTTTTAAGGCATCAATTTGAATGTTTTTGTCAGTTGTTATTTGGTTAAACCGGATAATGGTTTTGTCACTATTTTAATCCGGTTAATCAGATGATGTTTTTGTCAGTTGTAATATAGCTAAACCGTTTATCTTGTTTGCCAGTTGAATTCTGGTAAAACTTAATAATGTTTTTTGTCAGTTGTAATCTGGTTAAACCGGATTAGGTTTTTGTCGTTTAATTTCTAGTTAAACCGGATAATTATTTCGTCAGTTGTAATCTGGTTAAACCGGATTAGGTTTTTTTCGTTTAAATTCTAGTTAAACCAGATAATTATTAAGTCAGTGTAATCTGGTTAAAACTGGTAATGTTTTTGTCAGTTGAATTCTGGTTAAACCAAATAAAGTTTTTGTCAATTTTATTCTGGTTAAACCAGATATTCTCTGATTAGTAGTCAATTTACAATTTTCACCTTCAGTGGCCATAGATTTTAAAAGAAATTTAATATATTTTCATTCGTTCTAAATAATAATTATACAAATATTGTTTTGGCTGACAATCCAAAAAGCTTACTTTGAAAAGTATAAGCTCTATGTTACATAATAAAATAGTAAATGACTGCTAATCTAAAGATCCTGGTTTCAGTCAACGGTAGCGTCAAGAAATTTTAAGATGCTTTGTCAGTCCCGAATGTGTTAGTAATGGGCGAATGAAATGTAGTGCTGGACCTACCTTGACTGCCTTTGTAAGTCAGCTTCACCACTAGTCTGTCTCTCAGGATATAAAAAAGGTGGTACAGTATTAATAAATTATTCTTAAAATATTATTGACATCGTTGCATGCCCAAGGAAGAAACTAAGATACGCATGGTCCCATTTGTTCTACGCGTGAATATCTCCTGTTACTAGCAATATATTGCAGGTGTAACACAAAAGCGGTGATACATTTATCCTATTGATCTAATTTTTACAGTAAATATTTTCTTTTAAAAATGAATTGAAGTTTCAGTACTCAGCACATACCTCTCTCGCACACCTTCGTTAAGGAAAATACTAGTACAGTATTATACGATTATCGGTTAATCCAAGTAATTAAAGATGGACTTTGTAGAAACGTGAAGAAAGTGCTAAAATTCGAGCAGTCAATTTGTTGTTCTCATGTCAAAAGTTATATAGAGTATAATATTTCAAAGTATAAGTTTGAAAAACCATTTGGACATACTTGCCACTGTCATCCAATCGCATCTGTTTCCTAATCCTAAGTGAATACTTGCATTTATTTCACTGTTTACAGATGTTTCTAAGTTGTACTTAACACGACATTCCTTCTGGAATATACGGTATTAGTTTAACTATATACATATAACAAAACGTATGGAACTAAAGAATAAATTCGGTTTATATCTCAAAAGAAAAATAGTCGGAAGAAATATATTGCAAAAGCGTCAAGAATAGTTACTAAAATAAAGGACAAAGTACATGATCATTGTTCTATTTCGAGTGTAGTCATAAAGGGATTGGGGAATCTTTAACAAAAGAAGGGTCTAACTATTTTAAGATAGGACTTCCTTCTTTCTTCCA
The DNA here is from genome assembly GCA_036971475.1 of Prosapia bicincta. Classification (NCBI taxonomy): domain Eukaryota; kingdom Metazoa; phylum Arthropoda; class Insecta; order Hemiptera; family Cercopidae; genus Prosapia; species Prosapia bicincta. The sequence goes on from JBAIZL010000005.1 coordinate 169,009,360, forward strand.
CTTCCTTTAATCCTTTCGGCTTTGTTTCGATTTCTTATGGCTCGCTCACATTCCCGTTTCCTTCAGGGAGGTCAGCTCGGTCTTCGGAACATTTGGGGTCCTTTTTTCTCCAGCCTTGTGCTGCTTACTATCTCTTTTACTATTTTCTTCCTTTCCTCTCTCTACTTTACTAACTTTACCCTTTTCTCCTTTCTGACTACCTTCCTTTCTTTGTCGTTTAACGATCATTTTGGGCTTAGCCCTCTTATCTACCCCTGTTCCATTTGTTCTATTTCCCTTGCTGTTCCCCTCCACCACCTTCATGTTTGCGTGGCCTCCAGTTCCTATTACATCGTCCGAAGTTTCTTCTACCTCCTTTCCTACTTTATTTCCTATTTCCTCGGTCTTCTGGCTCCTGCTTCTTTCCCTTTCTATCTTTACTCTATCTTGTTTTCCCTTAATTTCCTTATAACTACCTCTTACTATTTCTTTCTCCTCCTGCAATACTTTCTCTCTGTACTTTTCTCCTTCGCTCCCACTAGCCAGCTCTGCGTCGATCTTATACGCAGTTTGGGATCCCTGTCCCAATCCCCCCTCGAGACTCGGCACCTCCGGGTCCTCGATAGGGGTAACGACGTCAGCCTGATGGTCGGCCGACGCCAGTATAAGCCCCTCTTCTTCGCTATTTCTTTTTCTTCGAAGCTCATTTGGATGGTCGTGTATTATCCTTTGATCTTCTTCCAACCTCTCAGAAAAAGCACGCGAGCTGTTTGGATGGTCTTGTATAGTCTTTATGTCGTCTTCACTCCTTCTTCCTTTACACTTTTGAACTTCTGTTCTCATACTCGAAACCCTTCTTGAAAGTTTTTCGGGTCCTGCACCTTGATTTCTGGGCGTAGGAGCATGGTTTGGCTGGTGCGTTGTATACCTGGTCTGCATAGGCTGATTAAACGGTTGTCTAGGAGGTGGAGGTCTATTGTAGTTTATTTGCCTCTGTGGATACCTTGGCAGTCCTTCTCTTCCACTTGGCCCCCTATGTCCGTCCTCAGTCTCAAAGTTGTCCAAGAATTCAATGGCGTTGGCCACTGACTCCCGATGGACTCCTATGCTAGCAATGCTTACTTCCCTTTTGAAATGTGTCATTACTTTGCTCACCAAGTACCTCTCAGGTGTTGGTGGATCCAGGTTCCTGGCCTTGCTAACCATCACCACGAAGTAGTCAGACCTTTTGTATGGTCCCTTCTCGCTATACTTCCCAGTGTCTAACTGCCGCCTTATTTTCTCTTGCGCAGCAAATCCCCAGTACATGTTAAGAAACTTGCTCTTAAATTCCTCGTACTGGTTTTCTGACCGTTGTACTGCCATCCACCAAGCTTTGGCTGTTACTTGTAGATTCCTTAAAATCATTTGAAGCTTGGTCTCCTCCTCGAGCATGGGGTCGATTTCATCGAAAAGCTCTTCCATCTTTTTTATGAAGTCAACTGGATCTTCATTTTCCTTCCCGAAGAACTCGATCTTCCGAGTTCCCACTATCTGATGGTAGGCCCACACTCTCGGTTTCACCCAGCAGGCGGTTGATCCTGGCTGCCTGACGTTTTTTATTTCCTCTGCAACCTTCTTGACGGTTGTTTCTACCTCTTTTAAACCCGTCTGTAGATCCCCGATTTTCTGCTCTTGGTCTTGCTGCTCTTCCTCTTTCTTATCGATTCTTTGCTGTAGTTGATCGACCTTATGTTCACCTTTAAAGACGCTGGTGTTCCTACTCCCCAGGTGCTGACTGATATCTACTTTATGGCTCTCGAGTTTCTCAAAGATCCTATCCATAAAGACTTTCCATTCTTCCCTATCTTGTTCTTTCTTCTTTTGTCTCTTTACTTCCTTCTGTTCTCTCTTTACTTCTTCCTCCCTCCGTTCTTGCTCTCTTTCTTCTTTTTCTTTTTGCCATCTCATTTTCTTTTGTTCCCACTCTGCTTCTCTCTCCTTCCGTTCGTGCTCTTTCTCTGCTTCTCTCTCCTTTCGCTCTTGCTCTCTCCCTCTCTGCTTCTCTCTCCTTTCTTTCTTTATCCCTCCTTCCTTCTCTTTTCTTTCGCTCCTGTTCTCTTTCTTTCCTCAACCACTCCATCAGCTTCTCTATGTCACTCTTCTCCTGCTGCTTTGGTGATGCCATTACTTCTTTTTTATTCTATTTCTTCTTTATTTCTAATCTTATCCTACCCCTCCTACTTAGACTATGAATATGTTTCCTTACATATTCCTTCTTCTGTTTTTGGTGTCGCTTCATGTAGCCCGTGTGTTCGATGTGCGTGCGTTCTCCAGTTTGTTTCCTATTTTCTATCTCCTATTTTTACATACTTATTTTATCCCTGTTCCTAATTCTTCTTACTCTAATTACTTTTCCTGCTAACCTATTTTATCAATTTACTTGTACTCCCAATTTATTTATATTTAATTTTCTTTACCTTTTTTATTATTTATTTCTTACACCTCCTAGGTCGAATTAAGCCATGCCTTTTGTTAATTAGAAACCGTAATAGTTTACGGGTAAGTCTTTTACTTAGCCCGCCGGTCGCTACGCAGGATCGTGAATACTACCAATTTGTTTATGGCCTGTTTTTCACGAGCCGCGCGTTTTGGGCGCCACCTTAACTTGCAGCGGAGCGCGCACCGCGCCGCCCGCGGGCCGTTGTAATTATATACCGTTGTAATTATTGTCGTTGTGTTGTTTGAAACTGATTTCTACAATGAGGCCTACATATTACATTATCATATATATTTAATTCATAAACGTTTTGAATGAAACCAGTTGTTCTTCTTATATGCTTCATATAAGTAAGGAAAAACGTGCTCGCCAAAACAGTCTTAACCACGATGCTCTTGACCGCAAGAAGCGGAGGAAGTGGTGATCCCATACATAATAAGTATTTCCGTAATAGAAGACAGGTTATCTTGAATTACGCAAGAACCGAAGAACCTGCAGCTGAAATGTCAAATAAGACCTTGTACACATGAGCGCATTACAACGCGCGCTCCAACGCACTTTTTGAAATACTACAAAACAAATGTAAGTGTACACATGCGATGGTCGTTTTTAACTGGAGGCGAGTCGTAACGCGCGTCTTAGAGTTTAGGCCTCGTACACATAAGAGCTTTGCAACGCGCATCAGATAATACATGAGCGACACATGAGAGCATTGCAACGCGCGTTACGCAAGCTCAGTTATGGAAGTCGAAGAAGCAGCATGTGTTTGGATTTTATACCTTAAGTATAAATCAAGAAGATGAGCGAGAACGAATTAATTTCTTGTGTCAATTTTGTTGTATTTTAACTACAAAAATATACTATAATATAAAACGCTAAATATTATATTTTTTATACGTTTGTAATTTTTGTTACGGGGGCTCAACTGTTTTGGTTCATTTAGTATTCAAACAAGAATACATTAATTATAAAAATTTATACATTACTGACCGACACCGATAAAAAGTTATTCTGAGCTTCTCACTCTACTTGACAAAAACACTGCTGAAGGGATTTATTATGTTTAGACGTCTGACAGAAGGTCAATGGGCAATAAATATCTGTCTTTATTTATGCTGTAGATGGATAGTTTGTAAATATGTAATATGTATTACGTATTAGTCATAATATGTATTACGACTAATGTGTATTATATGTATTATTCAGGTAATAAATTGTTTTTAATATTAAAATAGTCTCTTACCAAGAATTTTTAATTCCTCCTTCGAACTTCCGTCTGCAGGAAACATCTCAAATAATTGTTGCCAAGCTGTTTATTCGACAATTTTTTTGTAATCTGCACTTTCCATGTGTCATATAGCACGGCGATTATTCATTTCTTCAATGAAGAGCTCAGTGTCAAACGATATTTTCTTCCATAATTGTAGGTGTACAGTGCACCAAAAGTGAGGAATCATACGAACGGTCTAATCTAGACCTTGGAAACTCGAAGGGCGTTGCAGTTGCGCGTTCCACGACTCAACTCTGAGACGCGCGTTACAACGTACCTCTAGTTGAAAGCGCCCATCGCATGTGTACACTTACATTTGTTCTGTAGTATTACAAAACGCGCTTTGGAGTGAGGGTTGCAATGCTCTCAGATGTCACAGTGTACACTGTTAAAACTAGAAGCTGTTATTTTCACACAGATTTATTGCACTACTAATATTGTTACTTAGTCGTACAAATAAATAATTTCTCGTACAAAATTTAAACTCTGAATTGATGTTTGTCAATTTTATTTTATTTGAGTGTGAAAATAATTCTCCTTACGTGAGGAAATTTTCGACGCATAAAATAAAACAACGCTTTCGAAAAACCTACAAACTAAATTATTAGTAATTTAAAATAATTTATTGATAATTTACCAATTAGAGGTAAAAGCATTTTAAAATCTTTATTTAATACAAACACAATATAAAAGTTGAAAATTGAGTAACTTCGTGATTATTATTACAGTCTTTTCATTTTAAAAAATTGTTCGACTGATCCTTGATATAAATTCTATTTTAAAAATATCATTATATTGTGTATATAAACATGCGTGGTGCTTCAATGTAATCTAGTGTAACCTGCGTATATCCAACGCTTTCAAAAACACAACCTTACGCTATCAGTGGCGTGCCTTGAAAAATGAGGCCTGGGGCATGTAAATGAACCTAGGTAAATATAGGGTGGCCTATTACCACTTCAGGCCTATATATGGGGGCCTATTTCAATTCAAATATAAAAATTATATGAAAATAATAATATTAAGCAATAAATGAGATAGTTAAAAGGTTTATAATTAAGTAATAGGCTAATAATAACACTTAATAAAAAAATCACTATAAAAATACAAATAATTAGTATTGGACAATTATCACGTCGCATATTTCAGTACCTCTTATTATATATACATATGACAGGAAAAAACTTTCTAAAAGGGAGATATTGTGCAGTGTAAAAATAAAAATGGTCGACGCAATTTTTTTTACAAGTAATGTGTCCAAATTCTCTTTTAATTTGATAGCAGTTAGTTCATGTTAAGCGAATGTCAAAGTTTTACATTTTTTCAAACTTTGCATAGAAATAATAATCAGACTATGTAAAAATTTATTAGGGCTAATATATTTTTTCTCATATGTTTTTTCCATAATTGATACACACACACACACACACACACACACACACACACACACACACACACACACACACACACACACACACACACACACTGCGATGGGTAGGATTCTGATTAGCAAATACCGTCGCAATAATATTAAAATTTCGTAATGTTAAAATGTGAAAGCAAAGCCATTAGAAGGGACAAGGGGTTTTGTATATTTTAAAATACCAGTAAATTACATGGAAAGGAGAGAAAACGTCAAAATACTCCTATAATCACCACCGACATTCGAAAAGACGCGGCTTGTCAAGAAGAAAAGGAGATGCCCTGTACCAAAATTCGCGAAAACGCCGGATAAAAGAGTTAAACCCAAAATAATGAAACGGACAATATTTTGATCATTTTTGAGTGATCCTGCTTTGTGTGCGAAACCGGAAGCCCAGCGATGGAAAAAGTCACATGATGTCATGACGTAGATCTTAGAAGCCACCCATTGGTTGACAAAACATGGTACGATACGTCTCGTGGGAACAAGAAAGCCAGCGGGGGTTAAAAGAAACAGCGTATTTCGAGACTTCAAAGAGGGAGGGCGTCGGTCCGGTTGCTCCAGGTCACAAGCCTTTGTTTCAGTTTGTGATTTGTAAATGACGACGATGAAAATGACGTGCTAAGCGCGAGACTGGTCTTCGCTAAAATGTAGTCGCGTGTGGTTTGGAACCCTTTTGGAGGAGGTAACTTCTCCAAAAGTGGTCTCCAAAGTTTAACATCTATGTGGCGGCGTTCTTAAAAAATTGTTTGTGTTAGAGGTGAACAATATAAAAAATTATTAGAGTCAGTAAAGTAATTTATAAAGAACAGTGCTTCAAAATTTATATAAAACAGTGAACAGTGAAGAAATAAAAATTAAATAAATTGTAAATTTTTAAATCAACCTTTTATATATGAACAGTTAAAAATAAATAATTAAATAAATAGTTGAACAATAAGAACTTAAGAACTGAAAGGTGGAGAGCAAAATTTTATAAATTTCAAAATCGGGATATAAAATTCTACTAAGTCAACGCAGAAGGGACGTACTGGAATGGTAGACAAAGGAATTCGCAGCAGGGACGCCACAGTCAAGATCGGTGACACTCGCATACCAAGATGCCCACCTCAGAAACAAACTATCTCGAGGGAGAAGAAAGAAAAATCTACCAGGATTTAGGAGTGACCCTGCAATTAAGGTAAGGTTAATTTATGTAGTTTTCATTTAATTAAAAATTCTATATGGAACATTTTTTGGGGAAAGTTGACATTTTAAATAATTCAATTTTAAATAAAATTTCTTTTCGTAGTTAAAGAATTTTAAACAATGGCTTTCTTTAATTCATGAACTAGAGGGGGTAGTGGTTAGTGGGGAAATTCCCACCACAAAAAGGAGGAGTCCTCCAAACAAGTTTATAAATATGAAATAGAATTAAATTATTAGTAAATTGGATTTTTTTTTAAAATAGAGAAAGTTATAAATTGTTTTGGAATTTAATTAATTAAGTAAATGTTAGAAATTAAAGGCTTTTCAAATATAAAAAAATTAGCGATAAATGAATAAAATGTACACGTGTTAAGGTATTTTTTTATGAGTTTTGTGCAAAAAAAGTCTAATAAGACAGATGATTCAACAGAAAAGGTTTCTTTTTTTTAATTTTAGACCAACGTTAAATATTTAAAATTATTAAAGGATAATCAAGTAAAATTATTAAATGAGAAAGAGTTAAAGTTAATTAATGAGAATTAATTAAAATTAATAAATAATAAGCAATTAAAATTAATTAATGAGAAGGGGTTAAAATTAATTATTGGGAATAAATTAAAATTAATTAATGACAAATCAATTAACATTTATAAATCAGATTTAATTAAAATATAAAGGTGTTTAAGGGTTTACAAAATTATTTGAAATTAAAATAAAAGGGTTGTGAAATAGAAAAAAGGGGACAAAACTAAAATGTGAAACAATTTCTTTGATTTAAAGTAGACAATAAAAATAAAAAGTAAATATTCAGCAAAGATTATGTGGGTATAGTAAATCAATTGTTATGCTAAGAATTTCAAGTTAAGATGTAATAAGTTTGTTTAATTAGTTATAGAAGTATAAAAAATTGTTGGTTGGTATAACTTGTTTTTTTTATATTAATTGTTTTAAATGGGATAAGATTGTTTAGTGATATAACTTATGTTTTTCAAAAGGTTTAATGGTGTTTTAAATGGGGTAAAAATGTGTATTGATATAACTTATATTATTCAAAGGATCAGTTTTTAAATTAAAAGGGTTTAAGTTATTTGTTGATGAAGTCAAGTTTTAAAAGTTCCATTGAAACTGGATAAGATCAAACAAAAGAAGCAATGTTTACATATAGTTCTTTGATGGATAAATGTGTAATATTTCTAAAGAGAACTAGCTCAAACGTATTCTCTCTCTCTTTTACCCAGACACACACACGCACACACACAAACACAAACACACACACACACAAACACAAACACACACAACCCCCCCCCCCCCGGTTAATAAATTATCGGTTTTCAAATAAATTTACGAAAATTATTTAGGCTTGACTTAAACATCTAATAAAGACCAGGATTTGAATTGATTTTGTCTTTTAAAAAATTGTACTGAGTAAACATCTAATAAAGGTTTTTGCTTAACCACAAAAACATTATTAAATGCAATAAATATTAATCGTTCGATAATACAGCTTTCAAATAAAAATGTAACAATTATATTAAAAAATGTATAAATTAAAATTTACTGCTATTTTTGTTGAACATTTTGTGGAACAATTAGCTCTATTTTGTTATCACTTCTGTCAAGACCATCTTGAGTGCTAGAGCCAATTCGTTTTTTTTTTTTGCAAATGCAAGTTAGAATACACATTACGATAAAAGTGTAATGTTTAACTCTTGAGTAATTTATATTTATGTTGATATGATGTATTAAAATACTGCAGACTAAAACTTAGAAGAAAGTGCGCTGTCTAGATAATATAACATCACTATTAACCTTGAAACAGTGGAATAGCGGAACCTTCAAAAAGATAAGCTAAAATATACGTATGCCAATGGAAAAATACAATACATATTACACGCCTGAGTCATTACTAAAATATTTGGGGGATTTGTAAGCTGAGTGACTCAAGTTAGGTAGTTTAAGCTCACAGCATTCACTTACGTACTACTTTCGTATAAACTAGAGCTGAGCTTTGGAGATGAGAATAACTTACTATTGTATATACTTAAACAATTTTATTCCCACAAATTATTTTAATATCTTTAATCCCATACATGTTTCAATAGCGATGTATCCGGAATGCCCCAATCCGTGCTTACATATGGTCAAATTAATAAGTACATCATTGGTGGCGAATAAAATACCCCTGACCTGTCACAGGAGGATGAGCCTTATCTGTAACACACCTCCGCCTTAGCAACTCATGTTTATTTATATACACCTACGTCTTTGAATCTGGAGAAGAGTGGGGAATTTTTCTTGTAATGACGCTAATATCTTTGTCGAAATTCCAGGTAGCGCACATTTTGTTCATCTTGATCTCAGGTTATACACAGTGAAGTTCGTTTCTAGGAATTTTTGCCGAAAGACGACAAATAGCATTATAAAAATTTTAGCGATCTTTGTTGGAGCTATTTTCTATGTATAATTATAAAATAAAACTGAGTATTGTATTTAGTAGTTATTATTTACTAAAATTCGTACAGTTAGGTTTCTGTAATCGTTTAAGGTATGAGTATTCTTCTATCTTAACCCAGTTATGTTTTGCCCAATGGTTAAAAGTAGCGAGAATAATGAAACCGGACATGAGTTTTAATAAAATATATTTGTCATACGCTTTATAATTTTGTTCATGACTCTTAGATCCATTTCAACTCTCGCGCGCCCCTCCAACTAATGCGGTTGCCGGTTTATTATCTACTTCACTGTACATCAACATAAAAACCGTTACTATATAAATAAAATGCACTAAGAAACCCAATAAGATCAAATTGGCTTATGTATATCTTATCTAGGTAAAACAATAGTTTTACCTAAAGTCCCTAAATATAGGGATATTGTGGAAATACATATTTACATCAACCAAAGTTTACATATGGACTATTTTGTTTCAACACTGATGGATTGCATTAACAGTTAAAAAATGTTTCATTACCAAAATTTTAACTTAACTCCAACTATTTGAAGAAGGTGGCAAATCTGGATCAAGAAGGTCGGATAAACCTCGGATAGGTCCCGGATCTACTTTACTAGCATATTCGGATTTGTCTAATATATTGGCCTCCCAGGCATCCATCTGTTGTGCTTTGTTACATTTCTCAATACATTTAATTACCACAAAATGTACGTAAACGTACTTCAGGCACACCATGACGCTTATCTAATGGAGGAATTTTGAGGGTTTCTCGGGTGATATTAATGGGAATCAATATATTAATATAATTAATTCGTCAATATTATTTTACCAAGGATAAAATTATCATTATTATTATTTACCAATGGGTAAGATTGATTTAACAGAATATACAGACAAGAAAACAGTCGGTACGGTTTATGGACAATTTGTTTTGCAAAGACATTCAGCATGAAACTAAAAAATAAGCAGAATAATTTATATTGCACTTGCTGTGACTATATCGTAACAGTTGAATATTATTAGAGGTTTAACATTTGGTAACTAATTTAGCTACAGAAATATATCATTACATTAAATATAGTCAATATATTTTACCTTCAGCAATGAACTCATATTTGTAATCAGCAATTTCTAACGATGAAAATCCATTTTGATTTGAAAATATTTGACAATATTTTCTAGTATTCAATGAATAAACGTCAACAGAGTGCAAATATAGAGGCTTCATAAAGAATTAAAGAAGGGAACACCTAAGCAAGAAACATTTCCCATTTATCATTCACGCTCTGACGACCCATCCATAGCGTTCCCGGTATTATTCCCACAGGACAACGTTGGGAATTCTTTACTTTTCAAAACGTGTACAAAAATACAGCCAAGTATTGCATTGCGATAACCTTGAGTGTTGATTTACTTGTAATATAATGAATACATTTGTAACGTATAGTTTTAATTTAAAATAGACGTTAACAAGTATTTCATATAAAATTCAAGTTCTGAATTCATGCTGATTCCTAGCGATTTGAAATCTTCATGTGTATCTTTTATTTGTTTTAATTATATTTTTATTTGTCTTTATTATTAATAATTAGGACTATATATTTCTATTAACTGTATGTAATTTGTGTGATAAAACATCGGTCAACAAAATATTTTAAAGTGTTTATATAAAACTCGTACTGTTGAAATCATCGTTGAAGTCTCTTTAAATTGGCATTTTATGATCGCAAAAATAAATATTGAGTCTACGCAACAGCTAGCCAAGAATAAGAGAGTGTTGTTAGCAGTCTTTATACAAGTTATACTTTTCAATAGTTGGGTTGTACATATTGCGGTGTTCGAATAACACTCATTAATCAATTTAACTTGTTAAAAAACCTCTGCTTACAAATTTTTCCCAGCAGACGCGTTTTGAACTTTTTCAAGTTACGAACCACGGAAAAGACTCTTGCAACCTTGTCCGTGACTCGTAGATTTTGATACTGCACTAAGTGCGAAACACGTCTGCTGAAAAATGTCAGGAAGAAGTGGTATTTTGCCAAAGTTAAAATCATAAACAAGTCTTTGTTTATTTTTAAATAAATAAAACCTCTAAACCACAAATAATTTTTATTTAAACCTTACGTACATTTCAATTGCACAGCAATCATCTTCAGAGGTATTTAAAAAATACAACTAACCTCTGAAGATGATTGCTGTGCAATTGAAATGTACATAAAGTGTAAATAAAATTTATTGTGGTTTAGAGGTTTTATTTATTTAAAAATAAACATTACGCCACAGTTGCTTCAAACAGTTATAAGTCTTTGTTTGTATGTGTAATTGACTCTGGCTCTCCGTTTTAAATTATTTCCATAATATAAATTTGATTATTCGACCTACAGGCGACGAATGTCTACTGTGGCCACACATGTAAGGGGTAAACGCGTTTGAAATGTGGTTTTCCTGAGCGTGAAGTTAAAATGTTTGGAAAGTTTTATACTTTGTAATTTAAGATATTAGGCAATACAATAAATATTTCAGATTAATAATAGTATAAAGAATGCAACAATAAAATATTTTTTTAGGAAAGGATTACCCAGTTAACAGTTCTATCATTCAAGGCTTATTAAAATAATTTGAAACAATCGATGTATATTAAAGTAAAATCCAAAAAACAATGAACAACAAATTTTGTTCATTCAATTATTCAGTAATTTGTTACAAAAGGTAAGGCAAAAATATTTATAAAAGATAAAATGGAAAACTTCTTATGAAGTGAGAAGAAAATGATATAGAAGCTGCCTTTAAATCATTCTGTCCTAAATAACAGGGACCTATATATCAAGAGTAAATTATCTTATTTTTCAACTTTAAGTGTAACATTCAGACTGGCGCAGTTTTCTAATATCGTTTCTAGAGTGACTTTTCTCATTCAAGTTACTTAAATAAAAAAATCCTAATTATTTTTTTCTGGGGTGAAAAATAAACCGTATCAATTACGCCAAAGATATTTCGGTGTTATATAGAATACATATAAGTTATCAATAAAAAAAAATTAAAAAACAAAGTAGATGTAAAATTGATACAAGTTTTGCTTTAGTAGTGCAATTTATTACTTTGAAAAGGACAAAATGCGTTTAGGCTTATACATGGTCAATTTACCACAAAAGCTTCGGGCATAATTGCATGAAATCTGGCGCCGATCGAACGGAAGGGTTCATTGATCATGAAATCATTTCACCTGTTGGAAACCAAAATGAATTTGCTTTTGAGTAATGTAGTGTAAAAAGCGTATTCGACCAAGTAACAGAAATATCTAATACATTTAACACTGTTAATGAAATTATTTAAATAATTCATTACGTATAAGTGTTGGTCTTGCAATACTCTTTATAAAGCTAATTTATCTGATTAATGTTATATTACTTATATGATTGTGACTATGTTCTTTAAAATAATTGAATTTGCTGTAAAAAGTCAATGGACGTATTTTTAATAGAAGTTATAAGAAATTAGTATAATTGAATATAAATGTTTTTAAATTAAAATTTATTTAACGAACGGTTAAATAAACGAATGAAACATAACGTTCGTAATCGATGTTACATATTTTTAATGCAATAAAAAGTCAACAAAAGTGTTTTTAATTTCTCAAATTTAGGAAGGAAGAATTAGACTTATTGAAGAACATTTCGGGTAACGTACAGAAAATCAGTTACGCTGGCATAAGGTATCAATATCGTAAACAAACGC
>JBAIZL010000005.1:169026885-169041885 GCA_036971475.1 Prosapia bicincta
ACTTTTCTGAATTTAAAGGTTTACTTTAACAGTTAATCTCTTAACTGTTGTTAACATTAAACAAAAGCAGTCCTTAAATTAACATTGAAACTTTTCTGAATATAACGAACAGTTCACCAAGTATATATACATGAAAAAAAGTTTTAAAAACATTAAGAACTACTACTTATATTGCAGAGAAACATTGTCAGATAAGATGTTAATTACCCTCTAAAATAATCTTTGGAAAATCCTTGTTATTTGCCTGTGTTATTATTATATTAATGACGCAAGTAATAAATGTATTAGATCAGGCTCGATGTTTGACGTACAATAATGATCTTAAATTTAAAAAAAGAAACCCTTATCAATAACTACAATACATTTGATTTTCTCATTAAACTTCCAATTCACAATATAGTTATCCTTCTCACAATCATTTCTCTTCCAAACGTACATAAAACCAGAAACTTGTTTTCCGCTCAAAATCACACTTGCTATCCAATCTTAATTAACACACTGATCTCCACAGAAAATAAAAATATTTCATTGAGAGTTGATTTAGGAGTATATGCAATATAATACTAGATCAGTTCTCCTCCCTCCCCCTCATAACCTCCCAAAACCTTACAACTGTTTTTAACAATCTTTAGTTACCATTGCACTTCTTATCCTTGGCCGAAGGTTTTAACATGAAGGTTCAGGAATGTCCTCCTCTTCTACTACTGGAAACCTGGGCTCCACCTCTCCGCTACCTTGGAGTGCTTGTGGTAATACCTTTCGTTCTGCTGCGTGTACCTTAACTGGTGGTGTTGCTTACAAATAATAGGCCTAGACCCCATTGCCCAGCTCCTTCTGTATTTCGAAAGGCCCCAACCACTTAGGTGCCAATCCCGTATGAAACCCCGTAATCTTGTTGCTCAGCACCAACTGACCAGTTTCTTTCATGTCCTCTTTTTCAGCTTGTTTTATTGTCCGTGTAGTGGCTTCTTGTCTTAACCGGTGGTTCTAGTTGTCCTAGTTCTGATACCACTCCTCCAAGTTTGTGTTGTTGACAGTATCCTGCTGTGGAAGATCACGGTCACCAGTTCGGAAGTTCTGACGGCCAAGGAATAATTCCGCAGGAGAGTAACCAGTGACACTGTTCATACGTTGTAAAAATGGCAAGGAGTGACTCAAACAAGAATAAGTCCCTTTGCTTGAGTTGTTTATCTACCAATTGAACACGTAGAATTCTTTTCAGCTCCTGGTTTAACCGTTCAGTTGGATTCGTCCTAGGGTTGTAGATTGGTATTGTCCAGTGTTCAATTCTCCAGTCTACTATAGCCTGTTTCCACTGTCTTTATGTAAATTGACTACCATTATCAGAGAACACACATCGAGGGTATCCAAATCTAGTGAAGACTTTAGTGTGAGGTACTCCTAATATTCCGGAGGTGTTGGCTTCTGGAATGGGAAAGGTTACTACCCAACGAGTGAAGACATCTGTCACGACCAGAAGATTAGTTTCACCTCGTGATGTTCTAGGGTAAGGACCCATGATGTCGACTGCCACAAATTCCCAGAGTTTGCAAGTATCTTTCCTCTCATGGCAGTACTTGCTTTCTGATTACTGGGTTTGGTGCAAGCACAAACCGGACATGTCTGGATGTAGTTGATGATGTCCTTACGGTTAGATATCCAGAAGAATCGTCTACGAATCGAAACTTAGGTTTCCTCTTATCCTGGATGGCCGGCTTCAGTGTCATCGTGAAATTTACGTATGATGACATCTATCTTGGCTCTCGCTATGACTACATTAGGAGACAAGTCAGATAGATGAGACTCATTCATATGAATACCATGTTCTAGTCGGAATCGTTTATGACACATCTTTAACTCCCTAGGAACACCCTGAGGACTCACACTACGCTGGCCGATCCATTCTATCATTTTACTACAGGTAAGATCTTCAACCTGCCATTTTCTTACTTATTCTTTGTTGATTTCATGCGCTGTTTATATAGATACAGGCTTCCTATCTTCAGGCTTAAAACTAGGCTCAGGTAAGTCTCTATTAGGCACTAAATCCCCACTCAGAAATTCTCCAGCAGGGTCTCTGGATAAACTATCGGCTGCTTGGTTACAAACTCCTGATAGATGACAAATATCAAAATAAAAATCAGCTAACAAAATGGCAATCTTATTAATTTTTATTTTGTGCTAGAGTCCTTATTAATTTAGCCATTGGAGTGAGGAATTATCAGTGTGCAACTGGAATTTTCATTCCTACCAAGTAACTACTTAATTTACCCACTGCCCACACTACAGCCAAGGCTTCTTTCTCTGGCGTGCAATAATGTTCTCAGTGAGACAGCTTGCGACTGGCATACTCTATAATGTCGCGCTCATCTCCCTTTCTCTCCTGAAATAATACGATCCCCTAATCCTAAATCACTCGCATCAGTCTGTAAGCACAGTTTTCTTAGTGCATTACGGTGGGCTAGTCGCAGTGCATTGCATATCTCTTAATATTATTGAATGCGTACTCTTCTCTGGCTGCCCAATAAAACTTTTATTCTTATTAGGTAAGTCTGTTAATGGCGTTGCATTTTCGTTAAAGTGATGAATAAAGCTACTGTACCAACCATAGATACCCAAAAATTCCTCACTTGGTGTTTCGTAAACACATATATTTTCAATAGCCTTGTTCTTATCTGGCTATCTTTCTGACCCGTCAGGAGTTTAGACATGCCCCAAGTATTCAACTCTTGTGAAAGCGAAGTAAAATTTCTTTTTAACTAAAACGTTAATCCATGCATTTTTAAATCTCTCTAGTACTTTTGTTAAGTGTACTAAGTCTGATTTAAAATCCTTACCATAAATTAACACCATCCAGAAACACTTCACAAAAGTCACCATTAAATCCACATAATACTTCATCCATGCGCATAGATGTACCAGGTTCATTCTTAAACCTGACTGGCATTACTTTAAACTGATATAGCCCTCTGGATGTAGAGAAGGCTGTCGTTGGTCTGTCTTTTTCCTCAACTTTTACTTGCCAGTAGCCTGAATTGAGATCTGTAGTACTGAACAGTTTTCCATCACACACCCTCCTTAATAATCTTTTTAAATCAGGCATAGGGTATACATCACTTACAGTTCCCACATTAAATTTTCTATAGTCAACACATAGCCGATGTTCTCCATTCTTCTTGTTGGAAGGACAATCGGTGAAGACCTCCCCGATGTAGAAGGTTCGTTCAATCCTTCCACTTCCATTTCTTGAATCTTCTATCCTACAAACTTCCTCTAATCTGGATTCATCGGATAGGCTCTATGTTTAACAATGCTAGGGTCTCTACAAACTATCTCATGTTTGATGGTAGAAGTAAGTCCAATTCTATCATGTATAACCTCTGGAAATTCACTAAATAATTCTCTAAGCTGGTTTTCCTCTTCTTTCTTTAGTGTTCCTATATTTAATAATGTCATCATATCTTTGATAGTAGCTTTCCTCTATTTATTTCACACATTTCCATTATGTCAAGCAGCCCTAATCTAGCTTTGTAGACAAAGAAACATTTCATGCGTTGTATAATCTATTATCACATTATATTTTTCTAAGAAATCATGTTCCAAAATAATGACTGGAATCAAATCTTGTATTATAGCTACTGGAACCTCTATGTTTATACCAGCACACTTAGCTATCAATAGAGTTTGGTCTACAATTACGTAATTAATATTATATACTGTTCCTCTCTTCGAGTCACCATTATATTGTTTAATGTGTGAACATAACTTAACCTGTCACTAATAAAAGAATTACTAGCCTGCGTATCTAGTATGGCATTCACTTACTTGTTATACAATTGTAACCTTAATACTGGGGAGGGAGGGGTAATCCTGTTCACTAATTATAGCTACAGTTTTTCCTCTCTACCATTTGGTACTCGTCTAACTTCCATTTCTACAAACCATGTTCCCAGAGCCATTCTATTCCCATTTAGATTGGTTTCGAATTAGTTTTCCTCCTGCTGACACTTATTTGTGAAGTGTACCACCTGACCAACACTCGTAACATTTATTAAGAGGTTCTTTCCTTCTTACATACTCTATTTTCTTTGGTGTTTTGCCTTCTCCATTTTTGCTCTTGCAATCTTCTTCTACCTTCCTGATAATCTCCCTCATCTTGCTAAAATAACTCGGATTTGCTACTTGTACTAGTGGTCTTAACTTATCATTTAATAATTTAATAATAAATGTTAGGGCATCATCTCCATTACGCTTTGGGGGAATGCGTTTGTATAACTGGAATTTTTGAATGACAAATGCACCTGCCCTCATCTTAATTCTTCAGTTAAAAACGCCTTATAAGCAGCAGGTTTTGTCTCTTCAGAATCAAAGCGGCACAGTAACACATTTTTAAAATCTTCGTATTCTAAATTAAGACCTCTTAAGTTCTGTCACCAAATTGCAGCTGGACCTTTCAATTGTTGTGATAAAATATGAACATATACTTCCTCAAGTAGGCTAGTTCATTTTAATAATGCTATAGAATTATCTATAAAGTTTTTAGATCTTCTGGTCTTACATGAAATTCCATTAGGCTTTCCTTAATCACCCTTGGGTCCACAGGTATGTGAGTCTCCCCTCAAAACTTGATTTACGTTTGGTAACTGCTTTTATTCTCTTGACTAAATAATTTTTCTCTTTTTCTATCTTATTACCTAAACAAATTTTCTCTTCCTGTATTTTGTTTTCTAATTTACTAGCTCGTGTTTCCCTTTCTTGTTTTTATGAATCTACTTTATTTTCTACATGTTGTATTTTCACATGGATTAAAGTGACACTTTGTTGGATATTGTCCCTGATTACTTCGGTAACATTCCGAAGTTTGACCTTTTGTTTTAAGGCTAGTTCTTATAACTGCTTTAAATTTTTCTACATTTTGAGCCTGTAATTTCTCTGATTGAGTCTGCATTTCTTGAAAAAAAAATTTGTTTAAAATCGGCCAGAGTCGTGATTACCTCGTTTGAAGACTGCGTTGTTTCACGGTATTCGAATGAATTCACGTCGATTCTGTGATCTTGTAATTCTTGCCGTAGACCGTAGACGCAATTCCAAGTCCGCTTCATTTCCACCTAAGGTCCATCCAAGATCCTAATTCCGCCCTCAGCATTCTAATTGCCGTTTGCTCGAATTTTACCGGCATGTTTACCGTGTTTACTAACGCCAAATAACCTCACTTTATTTAACAACTAACAATATATTCCAAGAATCCAGTCACGGTCGCTAATTGACATATGTTAATGATCGTAAAAAAAAGTAACCTGTTTCATTAACTAGAATACATTTCTTTTTCTTAATAAACTTCCAATTCACAATATAGTTATCTTTCTCGCAATCATTTCTTTTCACAACGTACACAAAAATTGTTTTCCTGCCCAAAATCACACTCACTATCTAATCCTAATTAACAGCTGATCAACACAGAAACTAAAAATAGTTGATTTGGGAGTATATTCAGTACAATACTACATCATACTACACGGCGATTTATTATATAATCCAAAAGACAGTTTATAATAGAGGATAAATAAATAAATTACATTATTTTAATTGAAAAGATAATTAAAATGTTGCCGATTGCCGTGTAATGGATTGTATTTCTTTGAATGTGCATTGCATTGTTTAAAATTAAAACACGAACAGAGTTATTTCATTAAATGTTTCATTATGTTTTATATTTGATTGAAATCACAGAGGCGTTTGATAAATAAACACTAATGCCTTTATTAAAACAGACACAAATTCGCGTGGAATAGTTCAGCTGTACAGTGTATTGCGGCAAACGGAATACATTTGCATTTAGATGCAATAAGCAAATTTATAACCTCTAAACAACGATTCTTACTAACGGACGTTTGATAATTACTGACATTAGTTTATTCGATATTTTTCAATTAAATTATACCCGGCGAAATTCTTCAGTAATAGAAAAAATTTAGTGACACGTACAAAAAGTTTTATATTTTGAAAAACGTGAAAAATAACTTTATTTCACAACAGGCACAACATTTTTGAAACGTTTTTTTTATAAAACAGCGAATAATAATATACTAAATTAGAATATATTCTGAAAGCATCTAATTAGGACCCATTTATTTATAAACATTTAATAATCTAAAGTCTTTTAGAAGGCCACATTGTTAGTAAGTGAAGTGGTCTTTATTTTATTTATACGCTTTACGTCACAACGTTGAACAAGGAGGTCGTGTTTAACGCTTTCAGCTATTTACTTCTTGCATTAGTAAACATTAGTTCTCTTTTTAAACAGAAATTGGATCTTTGGATACTTTGTAGCTATAGTCCAACACACTGCTCTCTTTTAAAAAATTAAATTATTGTAAATCCCTTCATTATTGTAAAGTTAACATTTTTTCTTTTTTAAAAATTTTAAATTTTGGGGACGCGACTATTAGTTATTTTATTTTTTCCATGTTTCCAGGGGCTTTCTTCAGATATATTGTTTTTCAACAATATATAGGCCTGTAACATGTAGAGAGAAAATAATTACCGCTAATCTCGACGAAATTTCCGTTTAATTTTTCTCAAAAAGTAAAACGTGCAAATTCAATTGAAAATGTAATTATTGTTATAGAATTTAAAACTACTATTGACATATATGTTTAACCTACCTATATATATATATATATATATATATATATATATATATATATATATATGTGTGTGTGTGTGTGTGTGTGTGTTTTCTTGTATAATAATCAAAACAACTGAGTATATTAAAAACAAGAATTATTTATTATTTTTTATTGTTAAAAAAATTATTAAATAATTCTTGTAGTTGAATATACTCAGTTGTTTTGGCATATATAGCATAAGCTAATAGTCTAATATACAACATTAAAGAGTGACAGGTAAGACATATTAGTTTTTATCCTATGCATTTTTAATATTATATTGAACAGAAAATAAATAAAATAGTTAATGATTGACTTCAATTTGAAGATGAGTGTTTTGTTAAGTAGAAGTAAATAAATTATAATCTGACATTTCGTATGTAGTAATATAAAGTCAAGACCACAAGACAGAATAGATAAAAAAATGTATTTAAATTATTAGTGATAACATTATCTACATATTTGGGTAGCTTAAACATATTTACTATGAATACTCACCGTCAGAAAGTCAGTATTTATTCATCAAACATAACGGTTAACGTGATCCAACATGTATACGTAAGCTGCAGACTAAAACAGGCAAACTGCGCAGTGTAGGCAATTTAAAATATGATTTAACATGGACCTGAGATAAATCTGAGGTAATAATATTCGGTAACCAGTAGCGAATATAACACAAATAAAAAATTGTATAGAGCACTCTTAGAAAATGTGTAAATAAAACGACTCCTTATTAATTTATTTGCAAGTCAGTAATACACATTATAATTGCTCTGATTGTAACATCAATAACAATTCTTAGAATATGTTATAGGAATGAATTACGTAGAATAACTATTTATTATATGAAATTTAAACTTTCGATTACTAACTGGCGTCAACATTGGGACACCGATTCTTACAATGAAATACAAGTGAAATGGTAGTAAAAATTGTTTCACGTGTTAAATAAAATTATTTAAACCTAAATAACTTTTCCGGACTAATTTTATTTCATCTGTATAACATAAATTAGGTGTGAGATGATAGTAGGATGGAAATATAAGTTTTAAAATAAAAATAAAAAAATCAACCGAAAATTTGTCAGTACACGACGACCGAATTATCACATTTTATCCTATACCTCTTATTATGAGAGAAAAATATGAAGAACACAAAGAAGAAGAAGAGGAATATAAAACTGAAATGTTTCTTTAAAAAAACTGTAAAACTATTGACCGTAATCCCAATATTACAAACATTATTGAAAATAACAAAAGGTACTTAGGTTACTACAGAATGCTTTGTCTTTTGTGACTTTTGTTTTAGTTATTAATTATTTTATCGTAATTATTGTCAATTATTTTATAATTATATTACCACTGTGCTCATTATATTGTATTATATTTAAAAAATTAGTAATATGTCAACATACCGTTACTATAAATGTCTTATATTAAAAAGAACTAAGTCATTTGATATCGCTATTGAAGATAAATGCAGACGGAAGAATTTCACATGAAAGAAATTCAATTCATTGACTGTATGAAAAACACAAATCTAGTTTTAACAATGGATACGTACGAGTAGATGGATACAAGACATGTTGTATACAACACTAAATTTATGAATCTAATTGTATTTATAATAACACATTGGCAATAAACTAGACTATATTCTGTCCTTTATAATTTATTTATAAATTACTACATAGTACTACAACATAGTAATTTATTGCCAAAACGCAAGTTTAGTATAAAATAGTTAGCAAGATAATTCGGTGTAAGGGTGCAAAGTTCTACATCTAACAATCACAACAATCACAATAATTATCAGCCACGATAATTAATTGTAGCAACCCTTTGAAGATGTTTTGATCAAGAGGGGGAAACTTAGTTAATTACACCAAGTTAAATTATATGAACGAAATTCTCAAATTTCATTTATGGAGTGTTTGTTTACCCTTTCCTATACTATAGTAAGACCTACAGTATGACCTTTTCTAAATAAGACCTATAAACATTCTTAATCTAGTAAGACCTATTCTAAGTAAGTCCTATTAGCATCATTACTATAGTAAGATATACAGTAGGACCTATTTTAAGTAACATCTATAAGCATTTATAATCTAGTAAGACCTATTCTAAGTAAGGCGTATAAGCATCCTTACTATAGTAAGATATACATTAGCAAATATTCTAATTAAGATCTATAAGCATTATTACTCTAATAAAATCTATTGTATAAATCCTAAGTAAGACGTATAGTTCGTACTCTAGTAATATCTACAGTGGGACCTATTCTAAATACGATCTATAAGCATTTCTTCTAGAAGTGGGACATATTCTACGTATTCTTACTTAAGTCTTGCTGTAATAAGACCTACTGTAGGTCTATAAGGCCTACAAAAATTAATAAGACCCACAAAAACTATTTCTCCTGTCTACAGGAAGACATATTAATTCCAATATCCAATACGTATAGAAAAGAAATAATTTGTGGCTTCTGTGCATAGTTAGTTCACTAAAAGTATTTTTCCACAAACTAAATTATTCATACTTACAGAAACGTTCTCATGATTTTAAATGCTTCTTATAATTTAACTTTTCTACTTAAAAAATATTTTGAAGACACTCAAAATAATCATACCTTTCCAACAATAAAAACCATAGAATAAAAAAGAAGTATAAATGACTTAACAATGGCGATCTATAAAATATTTATAAATAAATTTGTAATCATAAAAATAAGATCATTACGATTAGGGGCAAAGATTGATAATTAAATTACTTAACCTAAAACAGAACTAAACATAACTACGGATTTGAGCATTGAAGTATAAAAACAGAACTATCGTTAGACCAACTGATAACACTAGTACATCTACAAGGATACCACAGCTCATAGCTATACAATGGAACGATTGGAAATTCCGAAAAGTCGGCTCACAAAACAATATAAAGTATTATCGTCTTAGATATTCCATTGTGTTAGATCAGGAGAATCGTGATTTCTAAATAAGATTACTATTTTGTAAAATCTAATTATACATATGTGTATATATATATATATATATATATATATATATATATATATATATATATATATATAATATCAAATGTGTTTTCCTGTTAGAATATTTTTAAGATCAAATAATATACACAAATACAGGAATACTTAATTTATTGAACAAACTCAAAGCTTTTCGTTGGCTTACATTACCAACATCTTCAGGAGTTACAATGTTAAGAATGATCATTCTTAATATTGTAACTCCTGAAGATGTTGGTAATGTAAGCCAACGAAAAGCTTTGAGTTTGTTCAATAAATTAAGTATTCCTGTATTTATGTATATTATTTGATCTTAAATATATATATATATATATATATATATATATATATATATATATATATATATATATATATATATATACCAAAAACAACTGAGGTTATTGAAATGCTTCAATCCTCTTTGTTTACCTCATCTACCTCGTATTTACTTCGTTTACTTCGTCAATGGTAGATGAGAAACTGGCAAAATATCAAAACATCATTCCATTCACCACAAAATGGACGGATGTACTCCGAATATTAACTATTCCTCATAATCATCATCATCAATATATAAACATATATATGTATATATATATATATATATATATATATATATATATATATATAATATATATATATATATATATATAATATATATATATATATATATATATATATATATATATAATATATATATATATATATATATATATATATATATATATCAGTTTTCAAATATTGTATTTTTCTAGCGGGTATAGAATTTAAAAATGTAAATACTACTGCAGAAGAATACGATGCTAATGATAAACTTTAACTTTAATATGTTAGGAACTTCGAGGGAGGGACACGCAGTATGTTGCCTTATTTTGCCAGCACTTTATTAGAAAACTTGAGATAAATGGACGGTCGGGGCAAGTTGGGGCAACAGCTTGAACATCCTACTAACTTAGTTATCTTAATGTTATAATCGGGGTTTAGTCTTCACTATCGCAATAAACGCCTCAATAGAAACACGTAATGTACGTTTACCTTGTAACTCGATAATCGAAGTCCATTTCGATATCTTGATTTAGAGTGTACAAGAAAAGCCACTGTTTTAACCACAAATCGTTTTTATTTACCAGGACAATGTTTATCCTAATCTAATATACTTGTGTTACATTTAATGTTTCCCCTGAAAATTTCATTTTCGCTTTTCAGTTTAAATAAATAAACAATTAGGTTAGGAATAAAATAACGTATTTCTTAGCTGAAATATCAATAGTAATAAAATTGGTTTTAACGTTTTAAATATTAACAGTTAGTGAATTTAATTTTTTTAACAATATCAGTTATTTAATATAAAATTTGCAATAAACGTATTTATAATGCTACATTGTCTTCAAAAACAAGTTATATACTAAAGACGTTCTTAACAAGAGAAATTTCAATTTGTTAAAACTGAATAATTTTACTGAAAAACAAAAACCAACTTTCAATTTCTAACTGTTATTATTTTTGTCGGCTCTAATTCTTATGAATTAAAGCTGACTTTAAATATTGCAGTTTATAGTTACATATTTAGAAAATGACCTGCAAAGTCCTATTAAATTATTGTTTAAAGGCTTATTAAATTAAGATGTATGGGATTTGTGTGCTCGTAAAATAATTGCTCTCTTAATCTTCAATTAAAACAAATCAAACATATTTTATTTAGCAAAAAAATTATAAAGTTACAAACCAAAATACATATTTCTTAGATATTGCGTTAGTTACTGATTAGTGAACATTTAACATTTGACTTATGAGGAAATTTACATATTAACAAATCAATGGCTGAAATGACTCTGACTTCGAGTTTGCTTGCTTGCTCTTTTCATAATTAATTCTTACAATTTAAACTGAAAACAAATGCACCAAATTATGCATAAATTACATTTATGTACGTATTGAAAAATTTAAAGTTTATTAATTTTGTATTAAACTGTTTAAGCATTTAGATTTTGTGATAGTTCACCAAAGTTTGAATTTGTTCACTTAGCTTTTTTAACAAGGTGTAGCCTCGCATCCTTCTATTTGGAAAATCCACCCAATATTCGCTCGGTCATCATTTTGAAAAAGGCTTCAGTAACTCAGCGTTCCATCTTCGTCATTGGAGACATGCACTGTCCTCTACATTCTGATTTTAAAGAAATTAATAAAAACTATTACATTAAAAATTCAAAACAAAACATTTCCTCGCTCTTGGAGCCGACCGTTGCCTTCTACATCCCGATTTCAAGAGAGTTAACTGTCGGTAGTAAAGCAAGCGTTCTAGTTTCTTTCAAACTCTTCCTACAGATGCCACTACCAACCAGAGATTTGATTTATTTCTAACAAATCAAAATCTTTTTGATCTAGTTCTATTATTGTAACATTTTTGAATACATTCTCGTACGTTTTCTGAAATTTCCTTTTTTAATATGTAACACCTTCTAAAGTGTGTTACAAATTGATTTCATAATAGCAAACAAAATTAATTTAAGGTATATATTTAGGACATTGTTTTCTATAGAAATAAATTTTATGATAATTAAACATCTACCTTTGCACTTATTTCAGAACAGGTGACCCAGAACCTAATATTATACATATCAGACTCTATTGTAAGCACCAATTGACGGTTAATAGATGTAAGAATAGTGTCGACAAAATAAATATGAAATTATGTAAAATATAAAATTCCGTATAAAATATGTTGTTTTACTAATATTTTTTTAGTTGTACTAACTGAACTGAACTGTAATATTTTTAGGTATTATACAAGTTAGATTTAATGACCTACCATTCAATTTGACAAGTTTTCTAATTGCATTTCAAATTTACAACGTTGAAAAAAAACCCAAACAATTACATTTTGTAGACATTGCACGCGTATGAAGTATGGGATAAAACATACATATACAGCAAAACCTTAATATAAATAGTTTTTTAACCTCCGGCTTCAAAAAAAGAGGACGTTCTGTATTCGATCTGTTTGTTTTGTTTATGTATGTTTCACGATAATTCTAGAAGTATTTAACCGTTCAAAGTGAACATGCTTGCAAATGAAAGGGGAAATCCTCCTGATGGTCCACTATAGTTACATCACAATCCATCTGGTTTTGAGACAATAAAACGCTATTTTAAACCGAAAATTAAAAAAAAGATATGGAGTGATTTTTTTTTTAATATAGACTCTAAACTATAAAATTTAAGCAGAATATACAATCACAGCATTTGTTTTATGTAGTATTCTACCACATATAAAGATAATATAGAAATAAACTTTTCTTAGAATAAATAGAGCCAACTTCAAAGAAACAACCCGAAATTATAACTTTTACTACTAAAATGAAAAAAAATAATTTTGCAATAACGAAAACATAATTTATCAAACCTTATTACCCATAAATTTTTGAAGATGTCGCCGAATTTCACACTTGGACTCATAGTTAACATTCTGAGTCCAAACAACGTAAACTTTGTCCTGAGTCTGAGTGAACGTGACAATTAAAGAGTTTTACATGATAATGCACCACCTTGGCATATATATTCACAAATTATGATATAAATACAGGTTATTCAACAATTTCTTGCGTACACCTATTTTATAGATATAAGAGATTTATTAAATTTACGATACTTAAGGCTTAAGGGGATATTATCTCTTATATTTGTAAGATTCTACTGTAATCATATTCCGTATAAATCATTTAAAAAAGGTTGCATCGTCCGCAATCTTAGAATACTCTCATAATATCTAATACATGAAATTTTTGTTTCATGAGAAGACGCTATGGTTCACTATATTTAATCATGGGAAATCAAAGAATAAAAATGTTGATTATTTCGGAAATATTTGGAATAGATTTGATGGATTAGCAAATACAAAGTATGATTGCGGTGCCAATTTCAAAATTTTGTTGGTAATAAGCTTATGATAAAATATCTTTTCGTTATTGGAAAATTCTATTTACTGTTTAGTAAGTAAAAATAAATATTAAGTTTGTTTTTCTCGGTTCTGTTTAAAAAAAAAAAACATTTATTATATCACTCATTATATAACTTTCACGCCGTATCTGCGACAAAAGCAATGTCATCTACACATCGTTGAAGTTTTAGCGACCTTCGAAAAACATAGATTAAACATAGCATTGTATTAAATTCGCTATGCAAATGTTTAACATAAACGTAATACTCCAAAGAATTATAACGATAAATTTTTGTAGTACTATCATATAAAATAAATATTTATAATATATTTTGCTTAGATTTAGTAAATTACGACCTTTAACTAAACTATATTATTTATTTAAAACAACTTAATAAGCATATAACTTTCGAACGAACTAAGCTATCTTCATAGTGGCTTTGTTGGTCGCTTGGAAGCGTTGTTGGATCAAAGGCAAGTGATCTATTATGTGGTCAAATAATTATGTGATTTGTATTGGCTTTGTTTGTTAAATATGTTTCATTTTATATAGCGCATGTTTATATATTTCATTACCTTAGTGTATTCACATGTGGTCTTAGTTATTGGAGTAGTTTATTGTATTATTGTATGTTATACAGCTGTAGTGTTTGTTAACTTTGGTATAATGTACCGTAACAGCGTTATATACAACGGAGTATGCAATAATTAATATCGAATGTTCGAATGACGCAACTGATTCTGAATATACAGTAAAACATTTCTAGTTCGTCACTCTTTAATTCATCACCCTATTCGTCACAATAATAACAAGCATCGTCGGCGAGTCTGCAGTGTCACGTAGTATAGGCGATTGTTATCAGATAAGGCCGATACCTGGCATGAGCTCTTCGATGACTGAGAAAATACTTCAAAACATTCTTTGTTCTCACACATCTCATACACGTGATTTAATATAGTAGAAGTCTTCAGTGATCGACTGAGACCAGCATAGTAGACAGCGACTAGTTGCATTACAAGTTACACAATAGTTTATACAAATTGTATTCTACAAATCAGTTTTCGTTTCCTTTCTTCGTTTTATAATTTTTCCAACAGTGGTTATATGAGGAATAAATGTCTACACGCGGTAATTATAAAACTTTTACATCGGTTGATAAGTATGACATTCCACAACTGTTACGAAAAGGCGAAAGTAAGGTTAAGCTATCGTTAGAATTCGGAATTCCTATAACGGTAGTAAATGACCGTAAAGAAATTGGCAAGACTTTTTTTAAAACTAAAAAGTAAATAGATTTAATATACCATATTTTTTCTTGCTGATATTATTGATCTTACAAGATACTGTTACCTTACATGTTATGT
>JBAIZL010000005.1:169046885-169116885 GCA_036971475.1 Prosapia bicincta
TTTCTGAAAAGGTTGTATGTGCTGTCTTAAAGTGTTTGTTGTTTTGTAGGATATTTGGTAATGGAGTTTTTTGAATGTGGAGGCAATTTTGTGTGTTTTTGTTTTGGTAGGTGTGTATTTGTTGTTTTTGTGTGGTTTGTCTGCGTAGCCGTTTGATGGTGTTTATGTTTAATTTTCTTGAGTATGTAGTCTATGAGTGTATGTGGGTAGCCATTTTGTTGAGCGATCTATTTTATTGTATTGAGTTCTTCGTCGTAGTCTTTCTGTAGCATAGGTATATTGATTAGGCGGTGTAACATATGATTAAATGCAGAGTGTTTGTGTTGTGTGGGGTGATCAGATGTTGGTTTTCTGTATATTTTGAAATTGTGTTTGGTGTTGTGTTTGGTGATGGTAAGGTCTAGAAAGTTTATTGTATTGTTTTCTTCTAATTCGAGGGTAAATATGAGATTTTGGTGTATGGTATCAATGCAATTGTGTAGTTGTTTGATTTACCGTTTGTTGCCGTTGTATATTATCCATGGTAATACACACTTATCCATGGTAATACACTATTTTATGTGTATGATTGTTGTTCTGTAGAATGTATTGTTATTTGATATGATATTGGAATATGTCTGCTAGGATGCTTGAGATGGGGGAACCCATAGGGAGGTTAGGTCGAAAACACACTTTTTTGCGATTGGACCTACAATAACACCGTTAAATTGCGTATAAACAAAGAAAATGATGAATGGAGTTTGTAGAGAATTCTCAAAAATGTGATGTAGATAAAGTCAATAAAAACTGAATACTTTGCTTTTAAATTCAATTTAAAAGGGAGAGAAAACTAACTTTATGAAAATCAGGAATTGCTATCGAAAAGCCAATAAAATTGAACTTGAAAGAAAACTATTCAGTTTTTATTGACTTTATTTACATTTGGAGAATAAAATTCTCTACAAATTTTATATAACATTTTTCTTTGTTTATAGGCAATTTAACAGAGTTATTGTAGTCCAATCGCAAAAAAGTGTGTTTTCGACCAAACCTTTTAACTTTACTCTGCAATTACCTTCTAAACTATTGGAGATAGAGTTCTGTGACAGGTTTTATACGATTTGTTAGCTTATTTTTCATAATTAAAAAACTCAATTAACGCCCTAAAAATTTCAGTGCAAATTAATTTTACTGATAGATCTGAATTTTAGGTGAAATCTTTGACCCTGTATAACTCGCTAACAATGTATTTCCGGACCCATGTTTATATGAAATTTTTCCATTATTTTGATGAGAGGAATAAGTTTGTGCAGTATGGCAGATTCCTCCTGGGACATCCTGTATTTAATTATTTAAAATTTAAATATATTTTCGAATTTATTTTAAGATTTATGTCTATTTAATTATATATCTGCAGTTCTAAATCAAAGAGGCACTGTAGTCTATTAAATTAAATATAATGGACTTGTATTGTTAACCCAGAAAATATAATTACTAATATGTTTGTTGCAGTTTATGTAAAGGTTGTTTTATCTGAGATGCCATAGTATCCGTAATAGGTCTGACATGGAAGAGCGAAGCCGGATATTGAAGTTAATGTGTTAGTGTTACAATTATAATTTGTAATATAATTAATTGCTTTAGATTGGCGTCAGCAACCACGGCTCGATGAAGAAATATCTTTACCCTCCGACAATCGGAGCACAAAATGGAAAAGTTTCTGTTTAAAAATCTAATCCATAGTATAACTTTCTCATGCACTAAGAGATAGTCAGCCCGTTTTAAGTATTGAGCATTTGATGAAGACAGCGGAGGCAAGGTGTCACAATCTTACGTTAATTTTATCTCTACGATAAAACGAGAAATCATCAATATTAATTTTAAAATAGCATTTAGAACAACTGATTGACATAAATAATCCTCTTCGAGGCGCGGACAGTGCGTTCAAATAAAGTTTATTACTAATAAATATAAAAGGAATATCAAATACGTTTATAATAATAATAGGTTTAGAATAATAGGTTTTTCGCCTGGAAAAAAATCAAATAAGTCGTTTACCTGTTGTGAGTCGTCATTAGGACTATGAGTTACCTATCTCTGATTCCCTCGGGGAAGATAGCATGCCGCGGGATGTACAGTACTCCTTTGGTCACTAGGAAGACGTGTCCTCTCTCGACTACTCTCTCTATCAGACACTACTCGACGACTCACTTTTTATTTAATTCAAAACTACACCTGAAAATCATGCTTTGCCCGCACAGCTGTATTACTATCGGTCAGCTGTCGGTCTCTCTTGGCGACAATTAGAATTATTTACAATCGGGACTAGTTGGGCGGTAATAAAAAAATAACGTTACAAAATATTACTCGTGATATATTGCGTTACAAAAATTATATAAATGTTACCTTACCGGTTGACAAATGAAGTGACCTCTATCGTGGCGCACGTTATTTCACTGCTGCACACAATATAGAGAATACATTTTTCTTCACTCGTCAACTCATTACCTCGCACTAAACCATCCTCAACCAGCTATCCGAACTATCCTAACCCCACCAGATTGAAATGTAGTATGACGTAGTTTTCCGTTTTATAAACAAACTATGATTTTTATTGTTTCTTGTGTACTGTACATTAACTTAAAATGTGTACTTTTTTAAAGTTGCTAATCTTTATTGCGTTACTGTCAATTTTGTTTATTTTTTCGTGCTTCAGAGAACTTTCTAAAAAATCAATATAAATGCCAAAAGTTTTTTTAAAAACTAAAAAAAATTTGCATGGAAAATGGCAACAGTGAACATAGGCGAAACTGAAATTTTATTTTTATTTCGAATAGAATGTGAAAACAGTCTGGTTTATAAGAGGTAATTAATTCCAATGGGCAGTTACTGGCCGAGTGGAAGTTTTTTTTTTAGTTGAGTGAACAAAAATAGGTATATAATAAAAAAAAAAAAAACGTGCCCGAAGATTCAGGTCTGTAAAAAATATATTGCCAAATGAACATTAAGTATCTAAATGACGTTTTTAAACTATAATTCGAAATTTAATTTTGTTTTCACATACACACTGCAACGTCCCCCACTTCTTTTAACCGTCCCTACTACCGCTGCTCTACGCGGTTGTCGTGTTGTTTAAATCCTTTCTTGCAGAATACTAAAATTTAATTGTTTACAAGAAAAACTTTTTTATAAACAACCAAAAATCTGCCTATCACCCTGCTGGTAAAACCGTGCTAAACTCCCTGAGTTAAGTGTATGTTTCCCGCTCGTAGGGCCAAGCCCACAACAAGCCTATTCCCGCTGACTACTATTTAAAATACGTATAAACACTCCTAAATTAGTTTATCAATTGTGTATGGTCTAAGTATAGTCACACATGTCAAATTAATAGTCAGCTGGAAAGAAACACATTTAGAGTAATACACATAAAAAACACAGAGTCTTACCACCTGATGATGATCTGCAGAGACAGCAAGGGAACGTGCAAAATATGATTGTGTTTAAAAATACCTATTTTAAAAGGCTCCTGTGTCCTCTTAAACACAATCTGCCAGTAGATAAATCTCTGGACTTTTACACAAAAACCAACTAATCTTTAGACTAGCTCATGAAGTTAGTAGAGAGAAACTCTTTAAAACATTAGGCTTTATCTATTGCCATTTAATGAAATTTAATTAAATTTGTTTACTGATTTAATAATCATTTTTATATTAGTTGGAAAAAGCTAAACAGTTTTTATTGGTTATTTGACACAGGATGAATTGCAAATAATGTTGATTTTTATGACATTTTTAATTCTATTTATTTAAATAAAACAGAAAATTTATCCTTTTAAGTATTACACAATTATATTAACAAAACAATTCACTGAGTTACTTCTTGTTTCTTATGCTTTAAAAAATTATACTTTGCATATAGATTGATTACATTGACATTAACATAAGATTATTTTCCAAATTACACATAATAATATTTTATCTCCTATATGGAATTGGTAAATTCATATTTTATGACCTTTAATTTTTAAATTTAAAATATTCGAAAATTTCTCATTTCCTTTAACTAAACGGCTTATGGCCAAAAACCTTTTGTAAGTTTAATATTCATTATTTTAAATATTCTGAACACATAAATTCATTTACTTAGCATACAATTTATTAAAATTTTATAAAGAGTGAAGTCATTGTTTTAAGCCTGCAGATTTGTTTGAATTTAATAAAATTAACTAACTAAATTTGACGTGACTGATATCGAATAAAGAAAATGACTTGCCAAAGATGTTCCTGCCGGTCCTTGGGGTCCCTCGTCTGGATTCCCTGGTCCTTGGACACCGGAAGTCGCCATCCCTGGTTCGTCGGTGGTGGTTTCCCTCTATTCGAGCGTCCTGGAGGCTGAGTCTGGAGCCTTCATCCTTTGGTGGTCCTGGATGTCGAAAGCGCTGAGGTTATGGTCCATCTGGCCTTGTGACGGTCCTACTCACGGTCCAGCATAGCGTCCCGCGGCACCTCGTGTTAAAAATTTATTACAGACTGTCCCTAAAGGCTTAGAGACCAAGTATATATAGCGGTGAATTTAACCTACCTCGCCCCGCCTGCAAAGCTCGCTATCGCTCGATTTATTCCTTGTACAGGCAAGTCGGGCAACGAATCTGTTTTAGCTTGCATAGTTTGATTATTAATTTTAGAACACTGAAAAATGTCTATTTTATTTAAACTGCTCTAACTTTTTTGTTTCTTAAGTTTTTTGAATCTTGTTTTCTCTAATGTTCATTCTAGCTTATTGTGGTTCTTTTAAAATGTCGATGAAAGTTCTACGTGGTTTGGTTCGTAATATAGCTTTTTTAGGCACTTAGAATTTTTTCGCTTCACTCTCGATGTTCAAATTTAGTTAGTTATTACAAATTTATTTTATAACATTTTTTAATTTAGCCTAACTATTCTATTTAAGGTTTTATTTAATTTTTCCCTCTTTATTAATTGTATAATTCCCTACTTGATTATTTTAAAAACAGCTTTATTTCTAAAAAACAGGAAATTACTTATTTCCCACTTGTCACGGTCTCCCAGACCGTTGCAATTTCCCTGCTTGAGAGGTTAAAAATGTTTTACTTTGTTAAAATATTTTTTACCAATTCCTTATCTTACTCTTACTTAAATTATCTTATTCTATTACAAAGATTTCCTTATTATTACTCTCTTGTCTCTTGAGAAATTTTCACCCTGAAACACTTCAAACACAAGTCATTAGAAATTTATTAGTCACTTCTGTTTACACTAAATTTTATTTGGTCAATTGACACCTTATTCACCACACTAATGGCTGTCATTTCCTTTATCTATTTACCACGTCAATTTCATTTATACTACTTATGGCTTTAAAAACAATTACTTGCATTTAAAAACCTAACTAATCCTACAATACTATATTTTAGACATATTCCTTTTATATCTTAACTATTACGTATTATTGTGTCAGCTGTGGAAGTACAGTTTATCTAGTTTAATTTGTTTATTTTCCGATAAACCTTTCGTAGCGGCCAACTATTGCGTGGATTCCACATTCCATTTTACCTGACAAGGTCAATGAGCTGGCTTGTAAACATTCTAATAAAGTACGACAACAATTCTACTTATCATATTAAACGGAACGAACCTTGCCTTTTAAATTCTCTATCTTTAGATTGAACAGTTTATAAAACTGGCTTGTGTCTAGATTATCGAAGTCCACTTGATAAATCTCGATTGCTCCTGTTATTCATGCAAAGTTTCTATTGTTGCGACCTTCATCGTCAGTACACCAGTTTTCTTGTTTTATATTGTAAGTCAAAGTCTGATCTAACGACCCACTATTTCATGCACACAAATTTCTTGTTTCATTTTGCAAGGTCTGACCGTATATTTGTTGTACAAGTTATTAAGATTCGCCTGCTATCTCCCTGGTTGTTGCTTGATTTAACCAGCTTGTTTGATTTAAGCAGTGGATGTAGCTCGGCAATGTTTGCTCAGTACACAAAGACTTCCTGAATAATACTTTTGTACTGTTGGTTCAGTTATTAAATAGTTTGTTTTACATTTGAACATTTGTCCCTTTATAAATAAGTAGCTAATCTTAAAGTCTAGATTTAGCCTTATTCAATTACTGCTTATTCTTGTTTTTACTTTAAATCAGTTTGTTAATAATTCTGACAATTTAATTCCTGCCTAATTTAGCTTATCGCTCGCGTACCAGTTCCATTATTGAACAATATTCTAATTTGGCATTTCCGTATTTTTCGGTTCATGATCAGTGTAAAGTTCACATTCTAGAATCCCTTTACTCGTCATAAAGCTTCCTAATGTTTTAATATCATATACAATTTTACAGAATACATTATAAGATATTTTATAATTGTTAACACAGTTGATTTGATTTATTGTAACAAAACAAGTTATTGTTCCTGAGTTTGCTCCTTATATCCCGTAAACATTTCCCATTAAACATTTTTGGAAATTCCGTATGACATTCTATTAACTTCGTCCTGCTTTAAATACATTTAGGCCTTTTTGCCCTCTACTATTCTGGTACGTCCGGCTTATTTTGTTGCAAGGAATGTTTTTATAAACTCGTTCCCCGCCCGTCCACCGGATATTTCATTGCGGCCGTGTTTACAAACACAAGTGACTGCCTTGACCTTGAGCCCTTGTTTACATTTGTTCGACTTGCTGGGTCCTTCATTCAAAACATCTGAATATTTTATTGTTATTGTTGTAACCTAGACAATTCTTGTTTATTTAAAGTCCAGCGGTTATTATTGGTACTGCCTATCTTAATAGTATTTAGTTTAAAATATTTTTTACTCTTCATAAAACCTTTTCATTAAACACGTCTGAATAACTGTTTATCAATTCTTGTAACTTCAACATTCCTTGTTTGTTTAATATGCAATGATTATTTGTATTTTCCAACTTAATCGTATTTAGTTTAAGATACGTTTTACGCGTTCTGGTTTTCTTTCTGCGCTTTGTGTTACGCCATTGTGCATAATTCCTGTATTTTATTTTTGTTTTTGATTTATTTTTACTTGGTTTATTTTGGTAATTGTGATACTGCTGAGATTTACTTTTAAATTTATTTTTAGCGAACAATTTGGACTTCGTTTTCAAGCAAGATTGATTAGAATTAAAGTGTTTTGGAATTCTTGTTAAGTCTAACGGATTAGTTTCCCGACAATTAGGTCTTTCCCTAACTTGTTGGAATTTTATTTGTTTCGGCTTGTAGCCATTTTTATTTAATTCGTTGAATCCTCCCTCGTCATTATTTAATTTGTTTGTTGTAGGTTTGGTTAACCCATTTTTTGCTTTGTTTAATCCCGTTAGCTTACTTGATTCCGTTCTTTCACAGTTTAATAATTCACTCTCCCTTGAATTTTCGCACAATTTGTTATTTAAATTTTTGGTAATCTCGTTCTTAACTTTATTCGTTGACAATTGTTTTGATTTTATTGTTTGTTCCCCGCTTGTATCGTTGGAACATTTTACATTTTTAGTTATATTTTTGTTTAGTATTTGTTTACTTTTTAGTTTGTTACCACCTAACTCGCACAAGGACCCATCTTCCTGATCCTTGCCCGTGAACAGCCCCGTCTGCTCGCTATTCACTATCGGGCCCTCCAATGTCGGCTCTACAGGTGTTAATTTGCCGTCGTTAATTGACCCGCCTATAATAGGCGAACTTATTATATTTATTTCCTGTTCCCCGCTTGTAACGTCGGAACATATTACATCTTTGTTAATATTTTTGTTTATTATTTTATTAATTTTATTACATCCTATCTCTTGTCTTATATCACCTTTATTATTATTCGATACAAGAAACTCCTGGTGTAGCAGATATCCATCAATCTCGTACGTCATGAACGATCTCTCCATGTTTATTCGGGCTTTTAACGCACACAAAGTATTTGCTCCCAAGATGAGGTCAACCCTTAGATTGTCCACAATCAAGAAAACAAATTCCTTTGTGTGTCCGTTTAATGTTAGAGGTAGCATCGTTTGTAATTTGACTCGTTTACAGGTTGACCCTAATGCTGTGACTATCGCTACGTTAGCTATAGGTAGCTCATAGAATAAATTCCCGTTTTGTTTTAGGGCTATGTATTTTTCTGTTTTAATCACAGACATTTGGGCACCTGTATCAACTTGTGCAATTAACTTATGGTCTTTAATTTCGCACTCTATCACTGGACACTGGTCTATATTCTCCAGTTTTATAACCGAGTCAATTCTTTCCTCTAACAAATCGTCCCTAATAGACATGGAAAAACCGTCTAGGCTGATCTTATTATGATGGTAAACCGGCTTTTCCTTCGGTCTCCCGCTCTGAATTATTTTTGACTTCTTTTTGCTTCGGATCTCTAACCTGGTTAACTTATCTCCCTGATTGTTGCCAGAGATCCTCATATTTAGTTTTTTGGCTTGTGGTCGCTTGGTCCGGGGATAGGCGATTTAGGATGAGGGTTTTTAGGATACTTGGTATCTTGGTATTTTGCGGTATCACCATGGGACCTTGGGTTAGGGTTAGGTTGTTGGTTTGGAGCAACCTGCCTCTGTTGACTTCTTTGAGCGATCCCATTACCATTTCCGTTGTCAGTAACGCTGTCTAGCTGTTGTAGGAAAACTATCGCTTGTTTGATATTACTTGTGGGGTTCCCCACACTAGCTAGCTGAACGTTACTCCCAAAATGTTTCATTAACATGAAAATTAGATGGTTCTCTGGGATTATCGGGTCTAAGTTTTTCGCCCTGTTTACCATCATAATAAAATACTCTGCCATAGAGTATGGTCCATTATTATGGTAGCGCCCTTGATTTATTTGTCTGCGTATCCGATCCTGCTGGCGATAACTCCAGAAATGCTCCGTGAATTCATGCCTGAATTCAGAATAAGTTTCTGTGTTGTTCTTGATGGCTTTCCACCATGCATCCGCTGCACCTTTCAAATATCGCTCTACTATCCTTAATTTTGCAGTCTCGTCCATAGTATTGTCTATCTCGGAAAATAGGTCTTCTATTTCCCCTAGGAATGTCATTGGATCTTCTTTGTCATTCCCCCAGAACTCAATCCTACGGTACGTAGCCTCCCCGTTCCTGTCTATTACCCTTGGTAAGCAAACTTGTGTTACTATTCCTGCTCCAGCTGTTTGCTTTACTTTTGCAACTTGTTGCTTTACTGTTTTAATGTCCTCTTGGATATTCTGTACCTTTTCGTTTAATTTAGCCGTTTTTGTTTCCGTTTTAGTTTTTAGTCTCTCTATTTCTGTCTCATGTTCGCTTAACTTTTCATATATGTGACTTGTCTTAGTCTCATTTTTTTTTGGTAGTCATCGAATTTTAACTGGAAAGCCTCCCATAACCGTTGTCTTTCCAT
Source organism: Prosapia bicincta (assembly GCA_036971475.1). Classification (NCBI taxonomy): domain Eukaryota; kingdom Metazoa; phylum Arthropoda; class Insecta; order Hemiptera; family Cercopidae; genus Prosapia; species Prosapia bicincta. The sequence continues at coordinate 169,056,270 of JBAIZL010000005.1, forward strand.
TTTCTCTTCGGCTTTTTCCTTCTCTCTCAGTTGTCTCTCTTCCTCTCTCAATCGTTTCTCTTCCGCCTTCTCTTTCTCTCTCAACTGTTTCTCTTCCTCTCTCCATCGTTTTTCTACCTCCTTCTCTTTCTCTCTCAATTGTTTCTCTTCCTCTCTCCATTGTTTTTCTTTGTCTTCTCTCTCCTTCGCCCTTTGTTCTGCTTCCTCTCTCAATCGTTTTTCTTTTTATCTCTCTCCTTCTCCCTTTGTTCTGCTTCCTCTCTCAATCGTTTTTCTTTTTCATCTCTCTCCTTCTCCCTTTGTTTTGCTTCCTCCTTCTCTTTCTCCCTCAATTGTCTCTCTTCCTCTCTCAATCGTTTCTCTTCCGCCTTCTCTTTCTCTCTCAATTGTTTCTCTTCCGCCTTCTCTTTCTCTCTCAATTGTTTCTCTTCCTTGAAAAAGGCCATCAATTTCTCCATCTCGGGTTTAGACATTTTGATTTATTATTTATTATTCAATTAATTATTTATTCCCTTATTTCTTTCTTTTTGATTTGGTTTAGGCCAGATGGTTCCTACCCGCTCTTTCGACTAAATCTTTATTCAAATTCAGTTATTTATTTATTTTATTTTTATTTGTACGCTCTTGAATTCGTTCAATTTATATTATTATTTAAAAATTTGATTGCATTATTTAAAACATTTTGACTCCACTTATTTAAACAATCTCGATTTATTTCTATTATTTAACTATTGAATCTTGATATAGGGAACCTGTTCAAAGTCCCTACCGTTCGGGCGCCAATTCTGCAACGTCCCCCACCTCTTTTAACCGTCCCTACTACCGCTGCTCTACGCGGTTGCCGTGTTGTTTAAATCCTTTCTTGCAGAATACTAAAATTTAATTGTTTACAAGAAAAACTTTTTTATAAACAACCAAAAATCTGCCTATCACCCTGCTGGTAAAACCGTGCTAAACTCCCTGAGTTAAGTGTATGTTTCCCGCTCGTAGGGCCAAGCCCACAACAAGCCTATTCCCGCTGACTACTATTTAAAATACGTATAAACACTCCTAAATTAGTTTATCAATTGTGTATGGTCTAAGTATAGTCACACATGTCAAATTAATAGTCAGCTGGAAAGAAACACATTTAGAGTAATACACATAAGAAACACAGAGTCTTACCACCTGATGATGATCTGCAGAGACAGCAAGGGAACGTGCAAAATATGATTGTGTTTAAAAATACCTATTTTAAAAGGCTCCTGTGTCCTCTTAAACACAATCTGCCAGTAGATAAATCTCTGGACTTTTACACAAAAACCAACTAATCTTTAGACTAGCTCATGAAGTTAGTAGAGAGAAACTCTTTAAAACATTAGGCTTTATCTATTGCCATTTAATGAAATTTAATTAAATTTGTTTACTGATTTAATAATCATTTTTATATTAGTTGGAAAAAGCTAAACAGTTTTTATTGGTTATTTGACACAGGATGAATTGCAAATAATGTTGATTTTTATGACATTTTTAATTCTATTTATTTAAATAAAACAGAAAATTTATCCTTTTAAGTATTACACAATTATATTAACAAAACAATTCACTGAGTTACTTCTTGTTTCTTATGCTTTAAAAAATTATACTTTGCATATAGATTGATTACATTGACATTAACATAAGATTATTTTCCAAATTACACATAATAATATTTTATCTCCTATATGGAATTGGTAAATTCATATTTTATGACCTTTAATTTTTAAATTTAAAATATTCGAAAATTTCTCATTTCCTTTAACTAAACGGCTTATGGCCAAAAACCTTTTGTAAGTTTAATATTCATTATTTTAAATATTCTGAACACATAAATTCATTTACTTAGCATACAATTTATTAAAATTTTATAAAGAGTGAAGTCATTGTTTTAAGCTTGCAGATTTGTTTGAATTTAATAAAATTAACTAACTAAATTTGACGTGACTGATATCGAATAAAGAAAATGACTTGCCAAAGATGTTCCTGCCGGTCCTTGGGGTCCCTCGTCTGGATTCCCTGGTCCTTGGACACCGGAAGTCGCCATCCCTGGTTCGTCGGTGGTGGTTTCCCTCTATTCGAGCGTCCTGGAGGCTGAGTCTGGAGCCTTCATCCTTTGGTGGTCCTGGATGTCGAAAGCGCTGAGGTTATGGTCCATCTGGCCTTGTGACGGTCCTACTCACGGTCCAGCATAGCGTCCCGCGGCACCTCGTGTTAAAAATTTATTACAGACTGTCCCTAAAGGCTTAGAGACCAAGTATATATAGCGGTGAATTTAACCTACCTCACCCCGCCTGCAAAGCTCGCTATCGCTCGATTTATTCCTTGTACTGGCAAGTCGGGCAACGAATCTGTTTTAGCTTGCATAGTTTGATTATTAATTTTAGAACACTGAAAAATGTCTATTTTATTTAAACTGCTCTAACTTTTTTGTTTCTTAAGTTTTTTGAATCTTGTTTTCTCTAATGTTCATTCTAGCTTATTGTGGTTCTTTTAAAATGTCGATGAAAGTTCTACGTGGTTTGGTTCGTCATATAGCTTTTTTAGGCACTTAGAATTTTTTCGCTTCACTCTCGATGTTCAAATTTAGTTAGTTATTACAAATTTATTTTATAACATTTTTTAATTTAGCTTAACTAATCTATTTAAGGTTTTATTTAATTTTTCCCTCTTTATTAATTGTATAATTCCCTACTTGATTATTTTAAAAACAGCTTTATTTCTAAAAAACAGGAAATTACTTATTTCCCACTTGCCACGGTCTCCCAGACCGTTGCAACACACACACACACACAAACACACACACACACACACACACACACACACACATATATATATATATATATATATATATATAATATTAAAATATAATTTTATTCTGACATTTATTGATCATAATGTTTCAAAAAATAAATTATTAAAATAATAGTTAATACATTTCTAGAAAGTGAAGGGTAGAGGCGTGATCTAATAATTTATAGATTCTTGATGTCTACATTTTGATCAGGATGAAAAGGCAAAAAAAAATATTTTTTTACTCTTTTTGTTGTATTTAATGAAAAGTAAAAACTGTTTTCAACTTTCGACCTGTGGGAATAATACCAGAGACTATAACAACCTGACAATCAGAGCGTGAATGATAAACCTACGGGGAAGTGACGGTTGCTTTAGATGTCTGTTTCTTAAATCCATTATGAGGTCTTTATGTTTCCCCTGTTCTGTCATCTCTGGGAAATGGGCAAATAAAAGGCAAGACTTGTAACTGTGGAATCTGTGTCAACGTTACACAAAACCGTTGGTACCAACTTTCACGTCTTAAATAATAAAATTATCTGTTAGCTTATTAAAAAAATTACTATATTTTCAAAATTATTTCATTGCGCTTTGAGCACCTACATTGACACTAAAGAAGAGTTCAGAGAAAGTGTTGATTAATGATGGAGATCCTTCAAAACCATCAACAAAAATAATTGCATTGTTTGCTAGAAACAAAATTCAGTATAAATGACTAGAAATTAGTATAAAAATACTATACGTTTTATTTCAACTAAAATAGCATGATTAAATGTAATAATTTTTAAAAAGATGGGGAACAAAAAGAATTACAATACTTTAACGATTATGTTAAAACAATACTTCTAAACAATTTCTTGAAATAAGTTTGTGTGTCAAAGTTATTCCACTAATTTTATATTTCTTTTGGTATAGGGCTAGTACACTGAATCATTAAGTTTTGATAAATATTTTATGAACAAATATACACTCTTGCCTACATAAAAGGTTATTGTCATGAAATATGAATTCTGTCCCAACAACCTAAACACGCATTCAATATGAAGACTTCCTACCTGAAATAAAAACCGTTTTTAAGCTCTTATTGAATTTTACGTTAAACAGTAAATGTATTAACTGATTTTTAATCAAAGTAACTAAAACTTACACAAACGTAAGTTTGTACACTTTTTTTAGTTTTACTTACATTTTAAAATAAATGTTTGTTCTATAACAGTCTTTCATTAAAACTGACCACCCTCAGGCCCTGATAGTCTGTTATAATGAGGGTACTGCGATATTAGTCAATACGATTCCGATAGACATTGTATTACTAAATTCAGTTAAAAGGCTTATGTTCCTGTTCCACTTCAAGCAAAACTATATTCCTTTTTCTCTATAAATCTTTTTCACTTCTAAAGAGAAAATTTATAATTTTTTAAAAATGGATGGGTTGTGTAGTTATTATTTTTTTCCGTATCTGGCCAAGCACTCGCTGCAGCCATCCTTAAGCCAGATGCCTTAATCTCACATGCACATGTGATTAATAGTAACCCTAACCCGCGAGTGAGGGAATTGGCCTAGATTACCCATGTACCAAGCTGTAAAGCTCTTTCCATGAAAAATCAGGATATAGTGAAATGAAACAAAAACGTAAGTGATGCGTAAGATCGAAATGAAAAAAACTAGCAAGAAAGAACCCCTGCCAAGAAAAACCTCGCGATAGATCCCACAGGAACTCTTGGGGCTAGGTTAACCTTATGCTAAACAATAAGGAGGGGTAAGCCTGCCATACAAATACTTTTTAGTGAAGCTATGACAGGAATGCTATGCACTTCTTCTTCTTTAGCCTACTCGAAATTGAAATGGGCATGCAAAACGAAATTAGTAATTCCGTTGGGGCTAAATGCAACCCTAGGGCTGTGCGTCTGCGTCACCTGTAACAAAACTATGAAACAGTTGATTAGCCACTGTTATTTACACAACTTAATAATTAGATTTTATAAATTGAGATAGTCAGTCAATAAATACTGAGGCCGTCTGTGTTGTCGTGTGTAGTATCATACCTGCCCAGTGAGAAAATAAGCGTTTAAGATGTATGTGAGTGGGCTTGTTTGTAAAACCTGTTGGCGAAGTCTAGTAGATGTTGTTTTACGAAAGACACTTTCAATTCAGGACTTCGAGGTGCATTCTTCATTATTCTCCAAACTTTGTTTTGGAATAATTGTACTCTGCGTGTGTGAGAAGTGCTAGCATGACTCCAGACAGGAGAAGCATATGTAAATATATTACGTAGCATTGTAACGTAGTGACCGCCTTTAATGAGAGAGAGCTTGTTCTATTGACCATTGGCCAAAGCTGTGATTATCTGTTTGTTGCCTTCTTTAAAGTGTAGCTTATATATGAGGATTCCACATCAGCCTCCTGACGAGTGTAACTCCCAGGTAGCGGACCTAGACTCTTCCAGTGCATGTCCTCGCTTAGCAATTGTAAAGGTGTGGTAAGTTTGTGTGATCTGCGTTTGGAAAACAGTAGAGCTTGGCACTTGGCCACGTTCACCTTTACTCTCCAGTGACTAAGTCAGAACTCTAACACTATTTTTTTTTTTATTAATAAATAATGCAATATAAATTTTAGTTTTAATTTTAAGTGATACATTCTTTGTTACTTCAACCTCACCACATATCGTGAGACCACGCCTCTTAGGGGATTGATAGAGGCTAAACGGAGGGGGAGCTTTAAATTAGTTAATTTTATTAGTAGTAGTCTTGCTTTTTTGGCTACTTTTGAGATTGATTGTTTTGCTACCGATATGTACATAAGGTTGGTAAAAAATATTATAGTGGTTAGAGGGTGTTTGTGTGTTTTCTTATATAAATATACGTCAAACTTGTAAAATACGTTTAAAATATTTAGGAGTGAAAACTTTCAAATTGTAATTTGTGCATGGAAAACATGACAATGTGCAAAGAGGGTGCTTCAAAGCAACTACAAAAGCGATAGTAATTTTAGGACAACATTTTTAGCAAAGAATTATCATTATCAACATCGAGGTAAAAAACTGAAACACTCAAAATTCAGATTTATGAAACGTATAAATGATTCTGAATGACAGATTTCAGATTATAAGTTACTTACTTTTGCAAGCGAGGCTGCAAGTTGGTATGTTACAAAATAAAACAAACATTATTATCTACATCCTTCGTTATATAACTGATGGAAGTAAATCGAAAATATTCATACTAGTAGATCTACTGAAGAAACTGTAATATTGAATTAATTGTACTTTATATTTATTTGAAAATTTAATTCATAGAAGAAAATATTACAATATTAAATATAAATAAATAAAATTGTTCACAATTACCGTGTAATAAAATAGATTTCGTTGAATGTGGATAAGTAACAGTTTAAATTCAAATGAGAATGTTAATGAATTTTTTCGTTTAAATGAAAGTTTTTAAGAGTTAAATTAGCTTTAGATAACGAAAACCTTTGACGAATAAATTGTAATTAAGGCTTTGGTACACTAGAGTCAAATTCACTATTCAGTCACGTGAGCGTTCAGCAGTAGCTAACACGCTCTGAAGGTAAACCGCGTAGTCACAGTCTCTCGTTTCTCTGTCCCTGTTTATTCAGCGACAATTTAAATTACTCTCCTCTTCGAGTAACGTAAAGTAATAATGGACGGTTCAAGAGTAGTGCTGGCCACATTACCCTTCTTGGACACCGTAATGTCTACCTTGGATTTCCTAGGCAATGTTAACGGTACAAAGAGACTCATTGTTGTACTCCTAGTTTCAGTACGTAAACAGTTCAACTAGTTTATTTTGCTTTGTTAAATTTTTATTTATTAATTTTATTTTGTAGCGTGAAGATCATCTGTGAAACAAACCGTTAAAAATATTCCACTTTTATTCTGAGACAAACAAAACAGATTCTATGTTCTGTTAGTAGTATTTTAATATATTACTAAATCTTTTTAAAAAACAACTATAGAGATGAATAAATTAATAACTGTGGAAAATATAGCACAAAGTTAAAAATGTAATAACACTTTAAAGCGCAAAAGAAATGGTTTTCAAAATAAAGGGATGAAATTAAATGAAAAAACACATGTTTTCTTTTTACTTTCCTATGAAAACCTAATAATCCTTTTAATTCATTAGGGTCGTAAATAATGAAATATTTATTTTATTCAAAAATTAGTTAAAAATATAATTAACTGAAAATTTTTCGAATTTATACCAAGTTGACATTTTACAAGAGCTATCTAGCGATCGATTCCATTCTAGTGAGCTACTTTCCACAAATAATAATTACCCTGAGACATGCTGTAGGAGAGACAGGATAGAGCTGACTTACTGAGGCCACAATGTATACAAGGGAGGTAATACGGCCAGTGCCCATTATTAAACCATCCGTTTTTAGTCCAGGAATGGCTCTAATAACTCATTTTTCGACTGCAATAGAGCCTAAAATCAGTTTGGTGCTGCCTGGATTTGAATATGGTACTTTTCATGTTAGCAGTCAAGTGCTTCACCCACTCGACCATGTAGCCGCCTTTCCAATTGGTTTAATTTCATTGAAAATTGCTGGCGTTACTAAAGAAAACTTAGTAACTTCACATCTAAATATAGTCATTTTCGTTTTTACCCAGAAATCTTAAAACATATTACCTCTCCTTAAGGTCATTTTGAAATGTTTATTTACTCTTTGTTCACTGAAACTTGAAATTTGAAATACAATTTCATTTTACTACTTATTATTATTAATTTTATTATTAAAATCAATAATTGTTAGGATTCTTATAAAACATTATTATTTTTCAGCCCTGATTACGAAAATTAGTACCTAAACCCAAACCTACGCTAATAATAAGCAGGGGAAGAATAGTGTGGTCACATAACCTGTCTTGGGCACCATTTGGATGTATCCTATCTTTCTTCACCCATCTTAATTATGTGAAGGGGGCATTAGTATTAAACAGATACAAATTTAAAAACAAAAATATTTTCTAATTTTCACACTAATATTCACAGTTTTTATCGATACAGTAAAACCTCTTAAAACGGACCTCATAAATCCGACATCGCTTATAACGGAGTGTGTTTAGAAAATAGACTACAACTTCCGCCGGCCAGCTCGCACGGCACGATACCTACATCAAAAGACACATTAGAACTGTAAATAGTGTAGACATAACAGTAGTATTTATAATACTGACTTATCAGTTGTTTAACAAATGTTTTGTAGACAAATATACAACCTGCCCTACCTAAAGTGTCACTAGCTTGAAGCTGACTAGAGTCAAAGCTGTCGCGTGACCTCGAAGGACGAGCACAGGCTGGCGGAAGGGTAGAGGAAGCAAAAGACCGTTTCACAGACATTATATGAGTTATAATATTTATATTACAATAACGTTAATTTGACAAGGCTTAAAGGCCTTTATAAATATTATTTTATTTTATTTTTCATATTAACCAGATCTTTAACATAAAGTTTTGAACAAATTTACTTATATCAGTTTTCTAAACTACCGCAACGCCTGCAATTTCTTAGTAATGACCTTTGACGCAACACGTGCTACAAAAACCAATGTTTTTTATTAGGGCTAGTACAGGTTTTCTAATTGTTCGACCACCCGCCAGTTTACGAGTGACCAGCTATACCTTGAAACATGACTCCCCTAAAACAATCTCAAAATGCTTCCAATATCAATGGGAAGACTTGCTAACTAAAAATTATAATAATAATAATTTTTTCTAGCAGTCATTGAATTTTACATTACAGTCGTGTTAACTGATTTTATGCGCTTTAAATAAAACACGTTTTAAATCAGATTAATTCTTTTTTATTAACCTTTTACAGTTATTCATTTACATTTTAACCTTAAGATATTCTTTTTGCTATATAACAGTCTTCCATTAAAATGGACAACCTTTAGCTCAAATTACTTCGTTTTAATGAGGCTCCCCTATATTTCCATACACCCAGCTAAGGCTTTAATTATCTCCCGTTACACGTTTAAATATTAACACTTAAGAACCAACTATTTTATAAATTTGAAATATTACTTCAAGGTAACGTTTATTCAGCTTATAACGAAATTGAATTCTTTTCAAGTTGTGTAATTTACAGAACATAAATGTAAAAGCAAATAATGTAAAACAATTTAACTTAATAAATTGAATCACTTAGGTTTATTTACGTAATATAATCGTCTTAAAAATATACATTTTAGAGAAAGTTGTGGAAAGATAAAATCAGCAGCGGAACAGCTGTTTGTAAAACATTCACTTTCAAAATAAAGGGGTTGTTTAGGAAGTGCAACATCTGCGAACGGATTAGCAACCAAGGCATCAGCTGGGAGCGTTACGTTAGAACATAGCACAAGTTAATTAAAAGCTGTCAAATGCTTTAGCAAGTTTCACTAAATACTTGCTTTGGTCTTATTTAAGCTCCAAATATAAAGCCTTTATGTAAACTGAGAGTGAGGCAGAACTGTGGATGATTAAAAATTTCTGTGTGGTTTAATTATATTTAAAATTAACAATATTTTTTAATATTAAAACTATATATTTTAGTGGTTAAAAACTAAAACTAATTATAACCCAATAATGTATAAACTCCTTGTTCAGAGTAATTATCTTCAGTGGGCCTTAGATGGTGTTAAACATATTTACCAAAAAAGAAAGGCTGCAATTAATTTATAAATAACTAACATAAAACAATTGCCTGACGTTATCAGCTTGGTTCTCTTTGATTGACCTTGGTTGGATAAATGGTAGCTCTCAGGTAAAACGACTTTTATACAAATTTTTGTAACTATTTGATGCACATTTTGTGTCTATTTTTATAGTGTTTTATTTATTAGATGTAATAGTTCTTATTAATCAATGTTTTAATATACGTAAATTAAAGAAAAAGGAAAGATTCCCCTACGCCGAAAGGAGTCTGTAGTGCCTTTTACATGTGGATTTGATCCAATCGGATCCCCTCAAAAATATAAATACTTCAGGTTACCTCTACTTACGATAATTAAACTCAACAAATTGAAATATTACGCTGATCAAGATTTTGTGAAACTGTTCTGGAATGACATAGTTCGGGCATCAAGTTGTATCCATTTATTCCAAGACTCGACTAGTGCATTTGAACGCATTGCCCTAATCTTCCAATATGGCCTTAAACTTGGAATATGATTCCAAACTTGAAATATGCCAAACTTGCATCCAGAAATACTGTTAAAGATAGTATAACCTTAGTGAGCTACATTGCTTTTTAAACAAAGCAATATTCGTCAAAATTATTCTAAAATTTAATCAACAAAAGCAGTTTATGACATGAAATTTCAGGTTTTTTCAAACAAGTTAATTAACTTACAACTGAGCATTGGAAACTGCTTTACCAGACTTCTTATATGTGGCTTGGCATGTATCGTTTCACAGATGCAAATATATAAATTTTAATACTATAAATATACATTTCTATAAAGGTATTGTGTGGTACTATAAGAAAATTAGACGTGGTTTCATTTTGATCACAGTGATCTAATGACTTGTCAAGTTCTGGACGTTCCCAGATAGCTAAAATACAGGTATAAGATAATTATTTGATGATGCTGAGGAAAGCTATTCCTGTGCAGCGATAGTGGGGAATAAGAATGAAATTCGATGTTTTAAGTAGATTTAAATGAATTTCACACGACTCGTGTGCTCTTTATTTTAAAGTGTTTGAACTAATTCAGAAACGTTCTCGCGCAACTCTCCAACGTTTCATCGCTATCAAATGAATGGTGTTGGAAGAAATACTGGGGGAAACAATAAATTTTATATTCTAGAACATTGCTGCTTTGGAAGCATCTAATAATCTATTTGAATCTGGTTATCACCAAATGTATACTATTAAAACCAGATTATTCCAGTTACCTATTTATTAAAACCAGAATATTACCATTAAGTCAAATAGAACTGTATTGGTAAATAATCTACGAGTATTAGAACCAGAGAATAACCATTATTATTCTATTACACATAGATTAAACCCTTTTTTTAATCTATTTTAGCTGATTAAAACCATTAGTAATCTATTAAAACCAGATTATTACATTTAGTATCTATTATAACCTAATTATTACATTTAGTAATCTACTATAACCTGATTATTATATTTAGTCATCTATTTTAACCTGATTATAAACATTACTAATTTATTATAACTTAATTATTACATTTAGTAATCTATTATAACCTGATTATTACATTCAGTAATCTATTCTAACCTGATTATTACATTTATTAATCCAACATAACCTGATTATTACATTTAGTAACCTATTCTAACCTGATTATTACATTTATTAATCCAACATAACCTGATTATTACATTTAGTAACCTATTATAACCTAATTATAACCATTAGTTTTCTTTTAAAACCTGATTATTACATTTAGTCATCTATTATAATCTGATTATTACATTTAGTAACCTATTACAACCTGATTATAAATATTAGTGATGTAATAAAACTGGATTATAACTATAATAATCTATTTGAACATGATTACAAAGATTGTTATCTATTAGATCAAAATATAACCATTAGTAATCCATTAGTAAATAACTATTAAAACCCTACATATCCGTGATAAAACCAGTTGTAATCTATTAAAACCAAATTATGACCATTAGCAGTCTATTATGGCTTGTATTTAGCAATAAGTAATATATTATGACCTGATTATAACCATTGGTATTCAAATAAGTCCAGATTAAAACCATTAGTAATTCATTTTACCTCAATTTTAATCATTATTAGTCTTTTAGAACCAGATTATAACAACTAATAATCTAATAGAACCTGATTTTTTCTATCGTAAAAAACAAGTAGGAAAAATACGATATGATGGTAATTCAAATACAATAATTTAATTAAATTAGTAAAATATTATTATTACATTATTAGTTGTTGCAAATAATGCTAACATTAGTAACCTGAATTATTGCTACGGAGGTTCCATGATAGAATGTGTGTTTGGAGAAATACCAGGTTAGAGGGTATATTCTCGATCAGTTTAGCTGTTGGGAATGTCTAGAGGAGTTACTCACTTTGTGCGTCATGCAATCCCCTCTTTAAATAAAGCACTGAAATTAGTCGTCTTAAGTAATGCTAAGGCGGTTCCTAGGTGGAATGTGCGCTAGGAGAAACAGAGGTTAGAGGGTATATTCTCAATCCGTTGAGCTGTTCGGAATGTCTAGAAGAGTCACTCACTTTGTGCGTCATGCAATCCCCTCTTTAAATAAAGCACTGAAATTAGTCGTCTTAAGTAATGCTAAGGCGGTTCCTAGGTGGAATGTGCGCTAGGAGAAACAGAGGTTAGAGGGTATATTCTCAATCCGTTGAGCTGTTCGGAATGTCTAGAAAAGTCACTCACTTTGTGCGTCATGCAATCCCCTCATTAAATAAAGCACTGAAATTAGTCGTCTTAAGTAATGCTAAGGCGGTTCCTAGGTGGAATGTGCGCTAGGAGAAACAGAGGTTAGAGGGTATATTCTCAATCCGTTGAGCTGTTGGGAATGTCTAGAAGAATCACTCACTCTGTGCGTCATGCAATCCCATCTTTAAATAAAACACTGAAATTAGTAATCTGAAGTAATGCTACGGTGGTTCCATCGTGGCATCTGTGCTTGGAGAAATAGGAGATTAGTTGGTATATTCTCAGACAATCGAACTGCTGGGAATGTTTCTCAATCAACTAAGCTGTTCGGAATGTCTAGAAGAGTCACTCACTTTGTGCGTCATGCAATCCCCTCTTTAAATAAAGCACTGAAATTAGTCGTCTTAAGTAATGCTAAGGCGGTTCCTAGGTGGAATGTGCGCTAGGAGAAACAGAGGTTAGAGGGTATATTCTCAATCCGTTGAGCTGTTCGGAATGTCTAGAAAAGTCACTCACTTTGTGCGTCATGCAATCCCCTCATTAAATAAAGCACTGAAATTAGTCGTCTTAAGTAATGCTAAGGCGGTTCCTAGGTGGAATGTGCGCTAGGAGAAACAGAGGTTAGAGGGTATATTCTCAATCCGTTGAGCTGTTGGGAATGTCTAGAAGAATCACTCACTCTGTGCGTCATGCAATCCCATCTTTAAATAAAACACTGAAATTAGTAATCTGAAGTAATGCTACGGTGGTTCCATCGTGGCATCTGTGCTTGGAGAAATAGGAGATTAATTGGTATATTCTCAGACAATCAAACTGCTGGGAATGTTTCTCAATCAACTGAGCTGTTGGGAATGTCTAGAGGAGTCACTCACTTTGTGCGTCATGCAATCCCATCTTTAAATAAAGCACTGAAATTAGTCGTCTTAAGTAATGCTAAGGCGGTTCCTAGGTGGAATGTGCGCTAGGAGAAACAGAGGTTAGAGGGTATATTCTCAATCCGTTGAGCTGTTCGGAATGTCTAGAAGAGTCACTCACTTTGTGCGTCATGCAATCCCCTCATTAAATAAAGCACTGAAATTAGTCGTCTTAAGTAATGCTAAGGCGGTTCCTAGGTGGAATGTGCGCTAGGAGAAACAGAGGTTAGAGGGTATATTCTCAATCCGTTGAGCTGTTGGGAATGTCTAGAAGAATCACTCACTCTGTGCGTCATGCAATCCCATCTTTAAATAAAACACTGAAATTAGTAATCTGAAGTAATGCTACGGTGGTTCCATCGTGGCATCTGTGCTTGGAGAAATAGGAGATTAATTGGTATATTCTCAGACAATCAAACTGCTGGGAATGTTTCTCAATCAACTGAGCTGTTGGGAATGTCTAGAGGAGTCACTCACTTTGTGCGTCATGCAATCCCATCTTTAAATAAAGCACTGAAATTAGTCGTCTTAAGTAATGCTAAGGCGGTTCCTAGGTGGAATGTGCGCTAGGAGAAACAGAGGTTAGAGGGTATATTCTCAATCCGTTGAGCTGTTGGGAATGTCTAGAAGAATCACTCACTCTGTGTGTCATGCAATCCCATCTTTAAATAAAACACTGAAATTAGTAATCTGAAGTAATGCTACGGTGGTTCCATCGTTGCATCTGTGCTTGAAGAAGTAGGAGATTAGTTGGTATATTCTCAGACAATCGAACTGCTGGGAATGTTTAGAATATCCCCACACTACGTGCGTCATGGAATCAACACTTTAAAGAAGTTACCAAAATTAGTAAATTTTTCAGGTAAAGAAAGTTGTTAAGCATATAACTGTAGCATTATTACATGATGTTGTAAAAGTGTCTCAAAAGGCATACTACAAACAAATCTTTATAATACCAATGTCTATAAATGAAACCGTACTATTTGGGTACTGTACGTATCGACGTAGATGTTATCTTTCCTCGTAGGTTACAATATTATAATGAAAATTTTCAAACATATCAAAAATTTTAGTACGTAATACATATGTTTTTTTCCAACAGAAACATATCTTTAACTCGCTTGAATTTTTGTCGTGTTACCATCGATTCATATTACCGATAATGATGATAATATGATATATTTAGCGAACCCAGTAGGTATGCTAGAATAGTAGTGAACTGGTTTCATTATACAATACAAGAGCAAGATTGTTTGTATTCTATGTATATTGTTGGTCCTCTACAAATTTATATTATTATCGCCTCCAACAAAATTTCACTCTCTCTAACGCTCCTGTATCTAGTGGGCTTCCACTCTAAATATGTTTCGTTTCGTGTGGTTGCAGATTGTAATTGAAAAATAACATCATTGTTTACTTTTAATTTACTATAGAGTTCTTACTCAACTCGATTTACTTTATATATACTTTCTTCTATTTACTTTTTTTAATCGTAGTGTTCAACATTTGTTACTTTTTAAAATGTAGGACTATGTAATTTATATTGACCGTGAAAGTAATACATAACGTTTTGTATTACCATTGTATTAATATTATTCAACATCACTGTTATTTATTAAATGTATTTTATTATTATTTAAACATCAAGATATAATCGCTTGTAAACATGTAAAATACAAAAATGAAAATTATAAATTGAAAGTGTGTGGAACTGTTTGTATTTCATTACCAGGTAGCTGGTAGATAACTCTTCTCAGGCCGATTAAGAGTACGTCTTTTCAGTAAAGAGACTGCCACGAGATGAAGTAATTTTCAGTACCAAGGGACCATTAGTCTTTTCCCTGGTCTTGCTTGATACTATCTAGTTTCCTGAACCTTCTTTTTACAATATGGTGTAACGGTTAGGCACTGATTTTTAAGAATGCGTTTGAAAGGATTACGTCATTAAATGATTGCGTCACTCTCTACCAATTCAGTTTACTTATATATGAACTCAGTTTACTTGTAGTTTACTTGCAGTTTACTTACATGCTGCACCTTAAGACGATACACCAAATATTTAATGGGAAATATGATCTCTTTACAGTTGATGACAAAACTGCCAGTATGATGGTGTTAGTTATTTTATAAGATTTCTGATTGCGCTTATGCAGTCACTCAATTTCTTGTGGCCTTTGTTAGTAGTTTGTGACGTCACATAGTCATCGTTATTGAACAGAAAACCTTGAGTGAAGGTAAGGTTCTAGTTATTCAACACTCTCCAATTTACACTTGAATAAGTTTCTTCAAGTGTGTATGGAAGTTTGCTTTGTAAAAAGCTCAATATTTAAAACTAGATAAGCGTGCGTCTTGTTTTTATAAAAGTAACTAAATAAATTCATTGCACAAGAAATAAAGAACAAACTACAGTTTTATACTAATAGATTTTCTATCAACGAAATTAAGTTCTAATTAGCCCAACCTTATTTTTTTCACGATAAAAGATTTATTGCCCGACTACAAAACTGATTGCGAGTATATTTTTTCCAGATTTCTCTATAGAAATGATATAGTAGGGAGTGAATTGTGTCTTTTGTTCCGTTACAATGATGTTACCCTCAATGGAGTTGTTGAACAATGGTTTAATGGATTATATGTAATGGTTCCATTTGCTCATCTCATGCAGTAATGTTATTTCAGGCATGTAAAATGTGCTTTAAACTTCTCATGTCTTATATTTATTATAACATTTTTCAATCCTTCAAAAGCGTTTAGGCAGGCTACTTATTTTATGGTACATATAAGCACCGTGTCTATAAAAATATCTATTCAGAACCTATTTTTGAGGTTATTAAAATCAAGGAAGGTGCTGTGTTAATTAAAATACGTACTAATTTTGCTACGTGGGATTTGTTTTTTTTTAGTTCTAAATTATATAGTAATATTTTTAATTTATTATTTTTAATAGAATTTTCAATCAAAGTTACATTTTACTTACGAGTATGATACGGTGCGAAACACCAAAGTTAATAAATTCATGTTTTAAAAACAAATCTATTATAGTAAACACGCTTATTAATTAAATCAACCAAATTTTTGTTTTTTTTTATAAAATATCCTCATACGTTCGATGTCCCGCCTGTAGAAAAACCAGATCAAGGGAGCAGTGGAATGGACTTCCTCCGCTACCTTAATTTATTCTCAAAGACAACCTCAAAACTATTACTATTTTTGTTTTATTTACAGTAAACTTCTGTCGACTCTATGTTTTAGGGATTTTAACGCTATAAACAATCGAAATATAGGATTCTTTCCGGTGTGTATTTAGACTAAGGGATTAATTAACGCGATGAATACATGTTGTAGTGTAGTCAGTAAGTTTTATTAAATAGAATGTAAGAGATTTTCTAAAATTAGAAATAAACCTTTGTTCGGCTCTTGTTTAGTAATATTCGAAACGCTGACATGTAATTTTAAAATGGGTCATGTTCGGTAGATCCTTTCCTATTTCCTCATTTTTTCTCAAATACAACATTGTGAGTGAGGAACAATTATTTCTATTATAATTCATTTTTTATCTACATTTTTACTACGATTGGAGCGCTGTATCTACTCATCTTGCGGCCGAACGTAGTACTACAACCAGTTATAGTTGTGACAAACAACCGTCTACATCAGGGATGTCCAACTTTCATAGCATAGCGGGCCAAAATTAATACCTTGTACGTTGCTGCGGGCCACATAGTAACAATATAATTTTAGTTTGAAATAGCAACAAGAACATGTGAAAATTTATAAATAAATAAAACAAAATTGAATAGTATTACTTATATTTCTCAAGACTCAAGTGAGAGAAAACTATACAAATAAGGAAAATACAAAATAGTTTTATCAATTAACACAACAACTGAAATGAGAATAAAAATGTACATTACAGTATTTTAGGGTGAACATTGTGGTCGATCAGCTGCAGCCGCCGAATCCACCGAATTCAGCTGCAGAATATCCACCTCTAGTTCTGTGTGAGCCAACCTCATGAGATGGAGTAAAGATACATCAGAAAGCTTGTTCATATTTTGGTTTTTTATAAACTTCATAGATGAGAAAACACTTTCACATAGATATGTACTTCCAAACATTGAAGACATTTTTAGCCCAAAATCTCGCAAGTTCTCTCTTTAGGAAGCAATTTAAAAAAAAGTCATGAGTCTTTTCTTGCCTGGTCATTAGAAACATGTCACCCTGCAAATCACATAATTCAAGTTGTAGGTCAGCTGGTTGGTCTTCAATTGTAGCTCCAAGAGGATTGCTGTAAAGCAGTAGACTACTTTTGAGACTTTCAATTTCCTCAAATCTTGTATTGAACTCGTCAATTACTTCTTGAATTTGACAGATGCAGCTTGAAAAATCATTGTTTTTTAATTTGTCGGCTAACTGAAGACAGCTAGGAAAGTGTATACATTTTTGTTTTCAAGATTTTGTTTGAACAGTTGTAGCTTACTGCGAAACCCATTGATGATTCCAGCCAAATCTGATATTGTTTGATTTTTTCTTTGAAGACTCAAGTTCAAAATGTTAAGATGATTAGTCAAATCTGTTAGAAAAGCTAATTGAACTAAAAATTCTGGATCTTCAAACTTCTTTTCTATTTCAGTGGTGTCAGATGGCACATATTTCTTGAGGAATTCAGGGATTTCCTTTCTTATTGCAAAGGATCGCTCCATGCACCTTCCTGCACTTAACCATCGTACATGGTTATATAATAGCAAGTCTCCATATTCAGCCTCTGTTTCTTGTAAAAACTGCTTAAGTTGCCTATGTAAAAGGGTCCGGTTTCCACCTCTGATCAGATTTATAATCTTAATCACAAGTTTAAAACCTTGATCCTGCTTGATGAATTTTCCACATAGAGCTTCCTGATGAATAACACTGTGTATTGCCGGACAGTTAACGCCATTCTCCAGAAGTAATCCTATTAATCCAGACTTTTTACCTGTCATTGCTGGTATATATTAGAGTAAATATTTTAATTATAACTAGCATGTATAGTATTAGAATTTATCATTAAATTATTAGATCCTTGTCAAAATTTCAAGTATTTTTGTGATATTTTTGTCTGATAAGACAATATGCGGCTTTGTGGGCCGCATAAAATGGCATGGCGGGCCGCATGCGGCCGGCGGGCCGCCAGTTGGACATCCCTGGTCTACATGTAAGTGAACTTTCCCACTAAATCTTTTAGATTTCATAGCTAACCTTGCTTTAGCATCCTACATTCTATTTTTGGGTATATTAAAGTCAAATACTATTATTTCGTTAATATAATTATAGCAACAGTTTGTCAGTAACTTTTACTTAATTATTGCACAAACATTTTGGTTCTCCCCGGCCGGATAAACCTGTCCGTTGGTGTTTTTAAAGGTGTTCAAGTTTTGAAATGTGTTTATAATCTGTTGAAATACTGCTTCAAAATATATTCGAATATTTAAAATTTATATGTTTTTTTGTTTTCTCAAGTTATAACGCTACATTAAGTTATAAAACTGTACATTATAAAGCTTAATACAGTCCACAGTAGGTTAGTTAATAATCTAATCTTTGCAATGTTTGTTTAGGTGAAAGTCGCATTCTAGTATAGCAAAGCTTAGGCCTATTCGCTTTAAATGTTCAAGTCTACTTGATCCCGAAAAACAATACGAAACCGTTCAAACAGCCGAAGCCTTTGACAAGTTGTATTTTAAAATACAAGTAGTCTATAATAGAATCAGTTCTGTGGAACAATCCTCTGTTGACAGTAGGAGTAAGGATAAAACTTCTAGTAGGCCTCGTTTACCAGAAATTGCCTTGCCAAAGTTTGACGGATCTTACAATGAATGGACACCATTTTACGATAATTTTCGCGTTTTCATACATAAAAATACGTCACTCAGTGACATTGAAAAGTTTCACTATTTACTCTCTGCACTTTCTGGTTCTGCGTTGAGCATTGCTCGCAGCCTTCCTATATCAGAGAAGAATTATTGCATTGTTTGGAAATCCTTAGTAGACAAATATCAAAACAAGCATGAGCTAGGAATATCCTTATTAAACACACTCTTTAGTTGTACTCCACAGCATAATGAGTCAGCTTCGACTTTAAATTATTTTTTAAGAAAATTTTACGAACCGGTTATTGCACTTAACGCACTGGGTATTCCAGAGCTTGCTGATTTTTTGTTTATGTCTATTGCTTTGAGAATTTACCAGTTGCTACATGCAAGCAGTTTGAATTACAGAACATTGATTCCGAAATACCTAAGTTTGATGATTTAGTGAAATTCTTACAAAACCATGCACGCATATTCGAAATATCTCAAGATGACGATCTACACCCAGCTCATAAGCAAGTTAATAGAAACCCTGCTCTGAAAATTGTTACATCTTCAAAGCGAGGGTCCGCTGTTAAAAATCTTATTCCATTTTCAAATAGAGTCTTTATCAATTCCTCCACTGATGCATCTAAACTTTGTCCATGCTGCAAACTACTTCATACTATATTCAAATGTCCTGAATTCCAATGTATGAGCCCTGATCAACGTAAAGATTTAGTTAAAGCCAATAAACTATGTTTTAATAGTCTGAAAGGTACACATAGCGTGTCTCGTTGTCTGTCCAAGACAAATTGTTTAACTTGCGGCCAACGACACCACACATACCTTCATTTAGAACATACTCAGCCTATTGTGAACGATTCATGCAGCACTTTGGTTCATATTGCATCACCGCAATCCAATCCTTCTCTTCAGTCGATTAAGGATTCAATTACTAACCCTACCTCTACTAGCTTAGTTCAAGATTCACAGCAGCATTATTCTACTGTAATACTAGGGACTGCAGTTATTCATGTCAAGGACTCAAACGGCCTGTTTCAACCTGTTAGAGCAATTATTGACTCATGTGCCCAAACTTCCTTCATGACATCTGCCTGTACAAAGCTTTTAGGGTTGGTACGAAGAAAATGTTCATTCCCTATAGCTGGCCTAGCCCAAAATGAGGCCAAGGGTACTAAAGGAGTTGTCACGTGTATATTAAAGCCTCGAGACTCCATAACTCATCAACTAAATACTGAGGCTGTGATACTTTCAAAAATCACTGCTCATATGCCTAGCGTTCATATTCCCACTCACATCGTCTCCAAGTTCAAACATCTATATTTGGCTGATCCCAGTTTTCACATACCCTCTCAGATTGATTTTCTGATAGCTGCGGATTTATTTCCTGAGGTTTATGATGGGCAACAGCTCAGTACTACGGATGGCTGCCCCTCCGCTCTTCATATCATCTTTGGTTGCTTATTTCAAGTCCAAGTAGTATTGGCAGAAGTTTAAGACGTTTCTGGGAGATAGAGGAAGTTCCTCATATGATACCTCCCAACCTAGATGATGTCCAATGTGAAGAGAGTTTTAAGGAATTACACTATCGTGATACGGAAGGTCGTTATGTGGTTCCTCTTCCAATAAGAGAAAGTGGTAACGTCTTAGGTCAGTCACGCGACCAAGCAACCAATAGGTTCAAGTACCTGGAGAAAAGGTTAGGGCGTGATGCCAATCTGTATAGAGAGTATAAGTCCTTTATGAGGGAATATGTTAACCTTGCACACATGCGTCTCGTAGCAAATAATTCGCCTCAAGAACAACCCTATTTCATACTTCACCACTGCATTATCAAAGATTCTAGTTCGATGCAAAGACTACAAATAATAGGTCACTAAATGACATACTGTTGACAGGACCTAAGCTACAAAATGATATTGCTGATGTTTTGGTAAAATTTCGATTGCATCTAGTAGTTTTAATTGCGGCTATTTGTAAGATTTACAGGCAAATATTAGTCCGTTCACAAGATCGAAAGTATCAGCATATTCTCTGGCGGGAAAACCCCAACGAGTCGATCCAGGAATTTGAACTCATGACAATTACTTATGGTGTTTCATCTACTCCTTATTTGGCTTTGCGAACATTGAAACAACTTGCTATAGACGAAGGAGATAAGTTTCCTCTTGCAGCCAAGGTTCTTTAAGAGGACATTTATATTGATGATATTCTGACAGGCGCAGCGAATGTTCAAGAAGCATTGGATTTATAAAATCAACTTATAAATCTTTTTGCATTGGGAGGATTCAGTCTTCATAAATGGATCAGCAATTACGCTAGCTTACTTGAGGCTATACCTGACGAACACAAGGAAGTTCCTATTTCGTTGGATTCAGATAGAAGTCACATCATTTTAGGTCTTCAATGGATTGCTAAATCAGACATGTTCTCTTACAGTATAACTCCCATCAACCTAACATACACAAAACGTGCCATTTTATCCCATATGTCACGCATATTTGATCCTCTCGGTTATCTATCCCCTATGATTATATTGGCCAAACCCATGGTTCGAAGACTTCGGATACTTGGGCTTAGTTGGGATGATGAAGTTCCCCCAAACATTCAAAAGGAATGGGCAATCTTTGCTTCGGAACTACACCTTCTATCTAATATAAAATTAAGCCGGTTTACAGTGTCTCCGGGGTCAGGCCCATGCTACCTTGTAGGTTTTTCCGATGCTTCTGAAAAAGGATACAGTGCTGTAATTTATTTGATTGACTGTACAACCAACCCAACTACGTCTCATCTTATTATTGGGAAGTCAAAAGTGGCACCTCTTAAAACACTTTCTATTCCTCGATTAGAACTTTGTGGAGCACTATTAATTCAAGAATGTTTGATTATCTTAAAAAATGTTTAAGTGAAGTTTTGCAAATAGAAGGTATATTTGCATTTACTGATTCAATGGTGGTGATTAATTGGCTAAAAACGCCTCCTTATTTGCTCAAAACCTTTGTCGCTAACCGTGTAACAGAAATATTGGAGATATTAGTCCTAACAGCTGGCATTATGTGTCAACAAATCTAAACCCAGCGGATTGTAGTTCTCGGGGTCTGTTCCCTAGTCAACTCATAGCTCATTCGCTTTGGTGGTTCGGCCCATTGTTCATGACATCACCCATAAAGGAATGGTCGCTGCGGTACGCACCTTGCTCAAGTACGAATGTATTGCCAGATATCAAGTTGAATATTGATACTATTTGTGTTGCTGAAACCAAAACACCAAGTTTTAATTTAATTGATACATTGTCTTCGTTTACCAGGTTAATAAGAGTAACCGCCTGGTGCAAACGATTTATAACAAACTGTTATACACAATCTAAAGTTAAAGGTTCATTATCTCATACTGAGTTAGGTTCATCTCTACATTTCTGGATTCAATACACACAGAAAAGGTACTTTGAAGAAGATCTAATTTCACTTAAAGGTGGAGGCGAGACATCAAATGGCCTTAGGAAACTGAACCCTTTTTTGGACAATCGTGGGCTTCTTAGGGTAGGCTTCGGAATGCTGCCTTGCCACAAAACTTTAGACCACCCAAGTCTACTACCCAAGTTAAGCCGCTTGACTACACTTTTAATCGAGCATTATCACAAATCTTATTTACATGTTGGACCACGCACACTACAATCATTTATTCAACAGAAGTATTGGATTCTGAGTATTCGCAGTGGTATTAGGTCCACACTCTCCAAATGACTCACCTGTAATAAAATGAAGCCAACGTTCATACAACCTCGTATGGGAGATCTTCCACCCTCACGAACAAGTCAAGGACGACCGTTCATATCTACTGGAGTGGATTTCGGCGGTCCTATTTTAATTAAGGAATCTAGACGACGGAATGCTAAGATATTTAAGGCATATATATGTTTGTTTGTGTGTCTATCTACAAAAGCCGTCCATATCGAAGTGGTTTCGGATCTTTCAACCGATGCATTTTTGACTGCACTCGATAGATTTGACAGTAGACGAGGTCTTTGCCACTATATGTTTTCCGACAATGGAACGACAGGCTAACAAGTACCTCACAGGCATATTCAAGTACTTCGAAGAGCGTAAAAATAAAGCTAGAATAACTGAACATTGCAGCTCTAAAGGAATCTCTTGGAATTTCAACCCACCTGACGGTCCTCACTTTGGAGGTCTGTGGGAAGCCGGAATACGTTCCACTAAATACCATCTCAAGAGAGTGCTAAATCGACAAGCTCTCACCTTTGAAGAATTATCAACACTATGTGCAAAATTTGAGGTAATTTTAAATTCCATGTCATTATCTCCGTTAACCACATACGCTAATGAATTTGATGTTTTAACACCCGCACACTTTCTCATCGGCTCTGCTCTGACCGCAGTACCTGAACATGACATTCAGGAATTACCCATGAATCGTCTAAGTCGCTGGCAACTAATTTCAAAGGCCGTCCAACATTTCTGGACACGTTACAGGATTGAGTATTTGCACACGCTCCAACAGCGTAGTAAATGGACAACGGAATCACCAAACGTGTCTAAAGGTGACTTGGTACTCCTTCAAGATACCCACTCTCCACCATTACGTTGGCAGTTGGGAAGAATTGAAGATACATTCCCAGGAAAGGATGGTGTTGTGCGGGTCGTATCAGTACGAACCACGCGAGGGACTTTCTGACGCCCAGTCGTCAAGATAAGTCCTCTCCCTTACCATGACTAAAGAACATTTTTAATATCACAAGTTGTTTTAGTTCAAGAAGTGTTATTTTTTGTTGTTTAATGTGTGTTTTATTTCTATTTAATTGAGAAAACTTGATTCTGTTTTCGGGGGGGGGGGAATGTTGGGTAAATCTTTTCCTATTTCCTTATTTTTCCTCAAATACAACATTGTGAGTGAGGAACAATTATTTCTATTATAATTCATTTTTTATCTACATTTTTACTACGATTGGAGCGCTGTGTCTACTCATCTTGCGGCCGAACGTAGTACTACCAGCAGTTATAGTTGTAACAGACAACCGTCTACAAGTAAGTGAACTTTCCCACTAACTCTTTTAGATTTCATAGCTAACCTTGCTTAGCAACCTACATTCTATTTTGGGGTATATTAACGTCACATACTATTATTTCGTTAATATAATTATAGCAACAGTTTGTCATTAACTTTTACTTAATTATTGAACAAACAGGTCACAAACAAGCAGTAAAAAAAAATAATATAGTAAAATAAGTTTCATTAATTATATTGTAACTAAGAGACTTTCTAAAATTAAAAATTAACTCTGGTTTGATAATATTCGAAACCGTAGCACGTGATATTATAATGGGTCACAAACAAAAAGTAAATAAATAAAATAATAAAATATAGATGAGCTTTACAACGCTGAGTAATAAAGAATTGAATTATAAGGTAATCTTTTCTAAGAAATTTTCATGTTTTAGATAATAAATATATTAATTTTACCACAAAGAAAAATCTTGGTGCTCAGATTCTTTGCCTACGAAAACCTTTAGAATACATATTTATTATTATTTAATTATTGTTATTTTTTATTTATCTTAATATGTATTAAACATTTTTTTACTATTACATAAATATCAAAATTTGATATTAATTTTATAGTAATGAACAACAACTCATATTCTATAATTTAAATCCTCATATGTTTTTAGATATAAATTTTGAATTTGTATAGTTATACTCACCGATGAAACTGCCGTTGACTTGGAACGCGTATAAGAAAATAAATTATTATTGATTGGGATTTCTCTTCTTCTTTTAGACAGGACTGTTCTGCTTGGTTCTCAATGTGTCTCGAATATGTTGTCATTCATCAACTTTTTGGTATTTTCACTGATCCTCTTCCCATTGCTAAATAATCTTTTATTGTTTTTAATTCTTTATTTCAGTCACTCTACCTTTATAGTCATTCCATTCCAATCTTGTTTTCGTTCGCCACTAAGTCATTATTGATTTTTATCTAGCATTTCGGATCTCTTGCTTCTTGCACTTTTCCTGAGTGCATTTTTATCAATTATTCTAAGTATTTTATTTCTTTTTATATCCAAATTTCTCTTTATCTCGCCTGTGTCACGCAGCGTATGTCATTATTAGTTTAACACCTGCTTTGTAGATTCGGCTTTTCATTTCTCATCCCATATTTTACATATTATTCTTTGATAATTAAGTATTATGACATCCCGCAATTCTTTTTGATTTATTCACTTCCTTATTTACTTCTGGTTCCAATTTTCCGTTATGTGTGTGTGAGAGAGAGAGAGAGAGAGAGAGAGAGAGAGAGAGAGATATGCTTGCACCTTGAAATATCTTTTGTTACAACCATGCACTTTAATCCTCTGGCGAGATGGATGATCTCAAGAATTAGAGATTATGATGACATCTTGGAGCACTCTATATAGATCTTTTTCACTTTGGGCAAGTAATATCGCGTCACCAGCGTAACATCACAGGCGGCCCAAGGCTATGGTAGAGGTATAAGGGTAGTAATATATACCTACCGGAATACAGATCACTACTTAAAGAACCAATGCATAATATCGGAACTGGGCTTAGTGGTATAACGATAGAAATATACCTACCGGAATACAGATCACTACTTAAAAAACCAATGTATAACCTCGGAACTGGGCTTAGGGGTATAAAGGTAGTAATATACCTAGCGGAATACAGATCACTACTCAAAGAACCAATGTATAACCTCGGAACTGGGCTTAGAGGTATAAAGGTAGTAATATACATACCGAAATACAGATCACTACTTAAAAAACCAATGTATAACCTCGGAACTGGGCTTAGTGGTATAACGTAGTAATATACCTACCGGAATACAGATTACTACTTCAAAAACCAATGTATATCATCGGAACTGGGCTTAGTGGTATAACGATAGTAATATACCTACCGGAATACAGATCACTACTTAAAAACCAATGTATAACCTCGGAACTGGGCTTAGTGGTATAAAGGTAGTAATATACCTACCGGAAAACAGATCACTACTCAAAGAACCAGTGTATAACCTCGGAACTGGGCTTAGAGTTATAAAGGTAGTAATATACCTACCGGAATACAGATCACTACTCAAAGAACCAATGTATAACCCCGGAACTGGGCTTAGAGGTATAAAGGTAGTAATATACCTACCGGAATACAGATCACTATTCAAAGAACCAATGTATAACCTCAAAACTGGGCTTAGTGGTATAACGATAGTAATATACCTACCGGAATACAGATCACTACTTAAAAAACCAATGTATAACCTCGGAACTGGGCTTAGGGGTATAAAGGTAGTAATATACCTACCGGAATACAGATCACTACTTAAAGAACCATTCTATAGCCTCGGAACTGAGCTTAGAGGTATAAGGGTAGTAATATACCTACCGGAATACAGATCACTACTTAAAAAACCAATGTATGCCCTCGGAACTGGGCTTAGTGGTATAAAGGTAGTAATATACCTACCGGAATACAGATCACTACTCAAAGAACCAATGTATAACCTCGGAACTGGGCTTAGAGTTATAAAGGTAGTAATATAACTACCGGAATACAGATCACTACTCAAGGAACCAATGTATAACCTCGGAACTGGGCTTAGCGTTATAACGATAGTAATATACCTACCGGAATACAGATCACTACTTAAAAAACCAATGTATAACCTCGGAACTAGGCTTAAGGGTATAAAGGTAGTAATATACCTACCGGAATACAGTTCGCTACTTAAAAAACCAATGTATAACCTCGGAACTGGGCTTAGGGGTATAAAGGTAGTAATATACCTACCTGAATACAGATCACTACTTAAAGAACCAATGTATAACCTCGGAACTGGGCTTAGTGGTATAAAGGTAGTAATATACCTACCGGAATACAGATCACGACTCAAAGAACCAATGTATAACCTCGGAACTGGGCTTAGAGGTATAAAGGTAGTAATATACCTACCGGAATACAGATCACTACTCAAAGAACCAATGTATAACCTCGGAACTGGGCTTAGGGGTATAAAGGTAGTAATATACCTACCGGAATACAGATCACTACATAATGAACCAATGTATAACCTCGGAACTGGGCTTAGTGGTATAACGATAGTAATATACCTACCGGAATACAGATCACTACTTAAAGAACCAATGTATAACCTCGGAACTGGGCTTAGTGGTATAACGATAGTAATATTCTTACCGGAATACAGATCACTACTTAAAGAACAAATGTATAACCTCGGAACTGGGCTTAGTCGTATAACGATAGTAATATACCTACCGGAATACAGATCACTACTTAAAGAACCAATATATAACCTCGGAACTAGGCTTAGAGGTATAAGGGTAGTAATATACCTACCGGAATACAGATCACTACTCAAAGAACCAATGTATAACCTAGGAACTGGGCTTAGAGGTATAAAGGTAGTAATATACCTACCGGAATACAGATCACTACTCAAAGAACCAATGTATAACCTCGGAACTGGGCTTAGTGGTATAACGATAGTAATATACCTACCGGAATACAGATCACTACTTAAAGACCAATGTATATCCTCGGAACTGGGCTTAGAGATATAAAGGTAGTAATATACCTACCGGAATACAGATCACTAGTTAAAGAACCAATGTATAACCTCGGAACTGGGCTTAGAGATATAAAGGTAGTAATATACCTACCGGAATACCGATCACTAGTTATAGAACCAATGTATAACCTCTGAACTGGGCTTAGAGATATAAAGGTAGTAATATACCTAACGGAATACAGATCACTACTCAAAGAACCAATGTATAACCTCGGAACTGAGCTTAGAGTTATAAGGGTAGTAATATTCCTACCGGAATA
The DNA here is from genome assembly GCA_036971475.1 of Prosapia bicincta. Classification (NCBI taxonomy): domain Eukaryota; kingdom Metazoa; phylum Arthropoda; class Insecta; order Hemiptera; family Cercopidae; genus Prosapia; species Prosapia bicincta. Next base: position 169,084,149 of record JBAIZL010000005.1, read on the forward strand.
CAGATCACTACTTAAAGAACCAATGTATAACCTCGGAACTGGGCTTAGAGTTATAAGGGTAGTAATATACCTACCGGTATACAAATCACTACTTAAAGAAGAAATGTATAACCTCGGAACTTGGCCTATGGTTATAAAGGTAGTAATATACCTACCGGAATACAGATCACTACTCAAAGAACCAAAGTATAACCTCGGAACTGGGCTTAGAGCTATAAAGGTAGTAATATACCTACCGGAATACAGATCACTACTCAAAGAACCAATGTATAACCTCGGAACTGGGCTTAGTGGTATAACGGTAGTAATATACCTACCGGAATACAGATCACTACTTAAAGAACCAATGTATAACCTCGGAACTGGGCTTAGTGGTATAAAGGTAGTAATATACCTACCGGAATACAGATCACTACTCAAAGAACCAATGTATAACCTCGGAACTGGGCTTAGAGTTATAAAGGTAGTAATATACCTACCGGAACACAGATCACTACTCAAGGAACCAATGTATAACCTCGGAACTGGGCTTAGCGTTATAACGATAGTAATATACCTACCGGAATACAGATCACTACTTAAAAAACCAATGTATAACCTCGGAACTGGGCTTAGGGGTATAAAGGTAGTAATATACCAACCGGAATACAGTTCACTACTTAAAAAACCAATGTATAACCTCAAAACTGGGCTTAGGGGTATAAAGGTAGTAATATACCAACCGGAATACAGATCACGACTCAAAGAACCAATGTATAACCTCGGAACTGGGCTTAGAGGTATAAAGGTAGTAATATACCTACCGGAATACAGATCACTACTCAAAGAACCAATGTATAACCTCGGAACTGGGCTTAGATGTATAAGGGTAGTAAGATACCTACCGGATTACAGATCACTACTCAAAGAACCAATGTATAACCTCGGAACTGGGCTTAGAGGTATAAAGGTAGTAATATAACTACCGGAACACAGATCACTACTCTAAGAACCAATGTATAACCTCGGAACTGGGCTTAGTGGTATAACGATAGTAATATACCTACCGGAATACAGATCACTACTTAAAAAACCAATGTATAACCTCGGAACTGGGCTTAGGGGTTTAAAGGTAGTAATATACCTACCGGAATACAGATAACTACTCAAAGAACCAATGTATAACCTCGGAACTGGGCTTAGTGGTATAACGATAGTAATATACATACCGGAATACAGATCACTACTTAAAAAACCAATGTATAACCTCGGAACTGGGCTTAGGGGTATAAAGGTAGTAATATACCTACCGGAATACAGATTACTACTCAAAGAATCAATCTATAGCCTCGGAACTGGGTTAGTGGTATAACGATAGTAATATAACTACCGGAATACAGATCACTACTTAAAGATCCAATGTATAGCCTCGGAACTGGGCTTAGAGGTATAAGGATAGTAATATACCTACCGGAATACAGATCACTACTTAAAGAACCAATGTATAACCTCGGAACTGGGCTTAGTGGTATAACGATAGTAATATACCTACCAGAATACAGATCACTACTTAAAGAACCAATGTATAACCTCGGAACTGGGCTTAGTGGTATAACGATAGTAATATACCTACCGGAATACAGATCACTACTTAAAGAACCAATGTATAACCTCGGGACTGGGCTTAGTGGTATAACGATAGTAATATACCTACCGGAATAGAGATCACTACTTAAAGAACCAATGTGTAACCTCGGAACTAGGCTTAGAGGTATAAGGGTAGTAATATACCTTCCGGAATACAGATCACTACTCAAGGAACCAATGTATAACCTCGGAACTGGGCTTAGAGGTATAAAGGTAGTAATATACCTACCGGAATACAGATCACTACTCAAAGAACCAATGTATAACCTCGGAACTGGGCTTAGTGGTATAACGATAGTAATATACCTACCGGAAAACAGATCACTACTCAAAGAACCAATGTATAACCTCGGAACTGGGCTTAGAGATATAAAGGTAGTAATATACCTACCGGAATACAGATCACTAGTTAAAGAACCAATGTATAACCTCGGAACTGGGCTTAGAGATATAAAGGTAGTAATATACCTACCGGAATACAGATCACTAGTTATAGAACCAATGTATAACCTCTGAACTGGGCTTAGAGATATAAAGGTAGTAATATACCTACCGGAAAACAGATCACTACTCAAAGAACCAATGTATAACCTCGGAACTGGGCTTAGAGTTATAAAGGTAGTAATATAACTACCGGAATACAGATCACTACTCAAGGAACCAATGTATAACCTCGGAACTGGGCTTAGCGTTATAATGATAGTAATATACCTACCGGAATACAGATCACTACTTAAAAAACCAATGTATAACCTCGGAACTAGGCTTAAGGGTATAAAGGTAGTAATATACCTACCGGAATACAGATCACTACTTAAAGAACCAATGTATAACCTCGGAACTGGGCTTAGTGGTATAAAGGTAGTAATATACCTACCGGAATACAGATCACGACTCAAAGAACCAATGTATAACCTCGGAACTGGGCTTAGAGGTATAAAGGTAGTAATATACCTACCGGAATACAGATCACTACTCAAAGAACCAATGTATAACCTCGGAACTGGGCTTAGGGGTATAAAGGTAGTAATATACCTACCGGAATACAGATCACTACATAATGAACCAATGTATAACCTCGGAACTGGGCTTAGTGGTATAACGATAGTAATATACCTACCGGAATACAGATCACTACTTAAAGAACCAATGTATAACCTCGGAACTGGGGTTAGTGGTATAACGATAGTAATATTCCTAACGGAATACAGATCACTACTTAAAGAACAAATGTATAACCTCGGAACTGGGCTTAGTCGTATAACGATAGTAATATACCTACCGGAATACAGATCACTACTTAAAGAACCAATGTATAACCTCGGAACTAGGCTTAGAGGTATAAGGGTAGTAATATACCTACCGGAATACAGATCACTACTCAAAGAACCAATGTATAACCTAGGAACTGGGCTTAGAGGTATAAAGGTAGTAATATACCTACCGGAATACAGATCACTACTCAAAGAACCAATGTATAACCTCGGAACTGGGCTTAGTGGTATAACGATAGTAATATAGCTACCGGAATACAGATCACTACTTAAAGAACCAATGTATATCCTCGGAACTGGGCTTAGAGTTATAAAGGTAGTAATATACCTACCGGAATACAGATCACTAGTTAAAGAACCAATGTATAACCTCGGAACTGGGCTTAGAGATATAAAGGTAGTAATATACCTACCGGAATACCGATCACTAGTTATAGAACCAATGTATAACCTCTGAACTGGGCTTAGAGATATAAAGGTAGTAATATACCTAACGGAATACAGATCACTACTCAAAGAACCAATGTATAACTTCGGAACTGAGCTTAGAGTTATAAGGGTAGTAATATTCCTACCGGAATACAGATCACTACTTAAAGAACCAATGTATAACCTCGGAACTGGGCTTAGAGTTATAAGGGTAGTAATATACCTACCGGTATACAAATCACTACTTAAAGAAGAAATGTATAACCTCGGAACTGGGCTTATGGTTATAAAGGTAGTAATATACCTACCGGAATACAGATCACTACTCAAAGAACCAAAGTATAACCTCGGAACTGGGCTTAGAGGTATAAAGGTAGTAATATACCTACCGGAATACAGATCACTACTCAAAGAACCAATGTATAACCTCGGAACTGGGCTTAGTGGTATAACGGTAGTAATATACCTACCGGAATACAGATCACGACTCAAAGAACCAATGTATAACCTCGGAACTGGGCTTAGAGGTATAAAGGTAGTAATATACCTACCGGAATACAGATCACTACTCAAAGAACCAATGTATAACCTCGGAACTGGGCTTAGATGTATAAGGGTAGTAATATACCTACCGGAATACAGATCACTACTCAAAGAACCAATGTATAACCTCGGAACTGGGCTTAGAGGTATAAAGGTAGTAATATAACTACCGGAACACAGATCACTACTCTAAGAACCAATGTATAACCTCGGAACTGGGCTTAGTGGTATAACGATAGTAATATACCTACCGGAATACAGATCACTACTTAAAAAACCAATGTATAACCTCGGAACTGGGCTTAGGGGTTTAAAGGTAGTAATATACCTACCGGAATACAGATAACTACTCAAAGAACCAATGTATAACCTCGGAACTGGGCTTAGTGGTATAACGATATTAATATACATACCGGAATACAGATCACTACTTAAAAAACCAATGTATAACCTCGGAACTGGGCTTAGGGGTATAAAGGTAGTAATATACCTACTGGAATACAGATTACTACTCAAAGAATCAATCTATAGCCTCGGAACTGGGTTAGTGCTATAACGATAGTAATATACCTACCGGAATACAGATCACTACTTAAAGATCCAATGTATAGCCTCGGAACTGGGCTTAGAGGTATAAGGATAGTAATATACCTACCGGAATACAGATCACTACTTAAAGAACCAATGTATAACCTCGGAACTGGGCTTAGTGGTATAACGATAGTAATATACCTACCAGAATACAGATCACTACTTAAAGAACCAATGTATAACCTCGGACCTGGGCTTAGTGGTATAACGATAGTAATATACCTACCGGAATACAGATCACTACTTAAAGAACCAATGTATAACCTCGGGACTGGGCTTAGTGGTATAACGATAGTAATATACCTACCGGAATAGAGATCACTACTTAAAGAACCAATGTGTAACCTCGGAACTAGGCTTAGAGGTATAAGGGTAGTAATATACCTTCCGGAATACAGATCACTACTCAAAGAACCAATGTATAACCTCGGAACTGGGCTTAGAGGTATAAAGGTAGTAATATACCTACCGGAATACAGATCACTACTCAAAGAACCAATGTATAACCTCGGAACTGGGCTTAGTGGTATAACGATAGTAATATACCTACCGGAAAACAGATCACTACTCAAAGAACCAATGTATAACCTCGGAACTGGGCTTAGAGATATAAAGGTAGTAATATACCTACCGGAATACAGATCACTAGTTAAAGAACCAATGTATAACCTCGGAACTGGGCTTAGAGATATAAAGGTAGTAATATACCTACCGGAATACAGATCACTAGGGTTAGAACCAATGTATAACCTCTGAACTGGGCTTAGAGATATAAAGGTAGTAATATACCTACCGGAATACAGATCACTACTCAAAGAACCAATGTATAACCTCGGAACTGGGCTTAGAGTTATAAAGGTAGTAATATAACTACCGGAATACAGATCACTACTCAAGGAACCAATGTATAACCTCGGAACTGGGCTTAGCGTTATAACGATAGTAATATACCTACCGGAATACAGATCACTACTTAAAAAACCAATGTATAACCTCGGAACTAGGCTTAAGGGTATAAAGGTAGTAATATACCTACCGGAATACAGTTCGCTACTTAAAAAACCAATGTATAACCTCGGAACTGGGCTTAGAGTTATAAAGGTAGTAATATAACTACCGGAATACAGATCACTACTCAAGGAACCAATGTATAACCTCGGAACTGGGCTTAGCGTTATAATGATAGTAATATACCTACCGGAATACAGATCACTACTTAAAAAACCAATGTATAACCTCGGAACTAGGCTTAAGGGTATAAAGGTAGTAATATACCTACCGGAATACAGATCACTACTTAAAGAACCAATGTATAACCTCGGAACTGGGCTTAGTGGTATAAAGGTAGTAATATACCTACCGGAATACAGATCACGACTCAAAGAACCAATGTATAACCTCGGAACTGGGCTTAGAGGTATAAAGGTAGTAATATACCTACCGGAATACAGATCACTACTCAAAGAACCAATGTATAACCTCGGAACTGGGCTTAGGGGTATAAAGGTAGTAATATACCTACCGGAATACAGATCACTACATAATGAACCAATGTATAACCTCGGAACTGGGCTTAGTGGTATAACGATAGTAATATACCTACCGGAATACAGATCACTACTTAAAGAACCAATGTATAACCTCGGAACTGGGGTTAGTGGTATAACGATAGTAATATTCCTAACGGAATACAGATCACTACTTAAAGAACAAATGTATAACCTCGGAACTGGGCTTAGTCGTATAACGATAGTAATATACCTACCGGAATACAGATCACTACTTAAAGAACCAATGTATAACCTCGGAACTAGGCTTAGAGGTATAAGGGTAGTAATATACCTACCGGAATACAGATCACTACTCAAAGAACCAATGTATAACCTAGGAACTGGGCTTAGAGGTATAAAGGTAGTAATATACCTACCGGAATACAGATCACTACTCAAAGAACCAATGTATAACCTCGGAACTGGGCTTAGTGGTATAACGATAGTAATATACCTACCGGAATACAGATCACTACTTAAAGAACCAATGTATATCCTCGGAACTGGGCTTAGAGATATAAAGGTAGTAATATACCTACCGGAATACAGATCACTAGTTAAAGAACCAATGTATAACCTCGGAACTGGGCTTAGAGATATAAAGGTAGTAATATACCTACCGGAATACCGATCACTAGTTATAGAACCAATGTATAACCTCTGAACTGGGCTTAGAGATATAAAGGTAGTAATATACCTAACGGAATACAGATCACTACTCAAAGAACCAATGTATAACTTCGGAACTGAGCTTAGAGTTATAAGGGTAGTAATATTCCTACCGGAATACAGATCACTACTTAAAGAACCAATGTATAACCTCGGAACTGGGCTTAGAGTTATAAGGGTAGTAATATACCTACCGGTATACAAATCACTACTTAAAGAAGAAATGTATAACCTCGGAACTGGGCTTATGGTTATAAAGGTAGTAATATACCTACCGGAATACAGATCACTACTCAAAGAACCAAAGTATAACCTCGGAACTGGGCTTAGAGGTATAAAGGTAGTAATATACCTACCGGAATACAGATCACTACTCAAAGAACCAATGTATAACCTCGGAACTGGGCTTAGTGGTATAACGGTAGTAATATACCTACCGGAATACAGATCACGACTCAAAGAACCAATGTATAACCTCGGAACTGGGCTTAGAGGTATAAAGGTAGTAATATACCTACCGGAATACAGATCACTACTCAAAGAACCAATGTATAACCTCGGAACTGGGCTTAGATGTATAAGGGTAGTAATATACCTACCGGAATACAGATCACTACTCAAAGAACCAATGTATAACCTCGGAACTGGGCTTAGAGGTATAAAGGTAGTAATATAACTACCGGAACACAGATCACTACTCTAAGAACCAATGTATAACCTCGGAACTGGGCTTAGTGGTATAACGATAGTAATATACCTACCGGAATACAGATCACTACTTAAAAAACCAATGTATAACCTCGGAACTGGGCTTAGGGGTTTAAAGGTAGTAATATACCTACCGGAATACAGATAACTACTCAAAGAACCAATGTATAACCTCGGAACTGGGCTTAGTGGTATAACGATATTAATATACATACCGGAATACAGATCACTACTTAAAAAACCAATGTATAACCTCGGAACTGGGCTTAGGGGTATAAAGGTAGTAATATACCTACTGGAATACAGATTACTACTCAAAGAATCAATCTATAGCCTCGGAACTGGGTTAGTGCTATAACGATAGTAATATACCTACCGGAATACAGATCACTACTTAAAGATCCAATGTATAGCCTCGGAACTGGGCTTAGAGGTATAAGGATAGTAATATACCTACCGGAATACAGATCACTACTTAAAGAACCAATGTATAACCTCGGAACTGGGCTTAGTGGTATAACGATAGTAATATACCTACCAGAATACAGATCACTACTTAAAGAACCAATGTATAACCTCGGACCTGGGCTTAGTGGTATAACGATAGTAATATACCTACCGGAATACAGATCACTACTTAAAGAACCAATGTATAACCTCGGGACTGGGCTTAGTGGTATAACGATAGTAATATACCTACCGGAATAGAGATCACTACTTAAAGAACCAATGTGTAACCTCGGAACTAGGCTTAGAGGTATAAGGGTAGTAATATACCTTCCGGAATACAGATCACTACTCAAAGAACCAATGTATAACCTCGGAACTGGGCTTAGAGGTATAAAGGTAGTAATATACCTACCGGAATACAGATCACTACTCAAAGAACCAATGTATAACCTCGGAACTGGGCTTAGTGGTATAACGATAGTAATATACCTACCGGAAAACAGATCACTACTCAAAGAACCAATGTATAACCTCGGAACTGGGCTTAGAGATATAAAGGTAGTAATATACCTACCGGAATACAGATCACTAGTTAAAGAACCAATGTATAACCTCGGAACTGGGCTTAGAGATATAAAGGTAGTAATATACCTACCGGAATACAGATCACTAGTTATAGAACCAATGTATAACCTCTGAACTGGGCTTAGAGATATAAAGGTAGTAATATACCTACCGGAATACAGATCACTACTCAAAGAACCAATGTATAACCTCGGAACTGGGCTTAGAGTTATAAAGGTAGTAATATAACTACCGGAATACAGATCACTACTCAAGGAACCAATGTATAACCTCGGAACTGGGCTTAGCGTTATAACGATAGTAATATACCTACCGGAATACAGATCACTACTTAAAAAACCAATGTATAACCTCGGAACTAGGCTTAAGGGTATAAAGGTAGTAATATACCTACCGGAATACAGTTCGCTACTTAAAAAACCAATGTATAACCTCGGAACTGGGCTTAGGGGTATAAAGGTAGTAATATACCTACCGGAATACAGATCACTACTTAAAGAACCAATGTATAACCTCGGAACTGGGCTTAGTGGTATAAAGGTAGTAATATACCTACCGGAATACAGATCACGACTCAAAGAACCAATGTATAACCTCGGAACTGGGCTTAGAGGTATAAAGGTAGTAATATACCTACCGGAATACAGATCACTACTCAAAGAACCAATGTATAACCTCGGAACTGGGCTTAGGGGTATAAAGGTAGTAATATACCTACCGGAATACAGATCACTACTTAAAGAACCAATGTATAACCTCGGAACTGGGCTTAGTGGTATAACGATAGTAATATTCCTACCGGAATACAGATCACTACTTAAAGAACAAATGTATAACCTCGGAACTGGGCTTAGTCGTATAACGATAGTAATATACCTACCGGAATACAGATCACTACTTAAAGAACCAATGTATAACCTCGGAACTAGGCTTAGAGGTATAAGGGTAGTAATATACCTACCGGAATACAGATCACTACTCAAAGAACCAATGTATAACCTAGGAACTGGGCTTAGAGGTATAAAGGTAGTAATATACCTACCGGAATACAGATCACTACTCAAAGAACCAATGTATAACCTCGGAACTGGGCTTAGTGGTATAACGATAGTAATATACCTACCGGAATACAGATCACTACTTAAAGAACCAATGTATATCCTCGGAACTGGGCTTAGAGATATAAAGGTAGTAATATACCTACCGGAATACAGATCACTAGTTAAAGAACCAATGTATAACCTCGGAACAGGGCTTAGAGATATAAAGGTAGTAATATACCTACCGGAATACCGATCACTAGTTATAGAACCAATGTATAACCTCTGAACTGGGCTTAGAGATATAAAGGTAGTAATATACCTAACGGAATACAGATCACTACTCAAAGAACCAATGTATAACCTCGGAACTGAGCTTAGAGTTATAAGGGTAGTAATATTCCTACCGGAATACAGATCACTACTTAAAGAACCAATGTATAACCTCGGAACTGGGCTTAGAGTTATAAGGGTAGTAATATACCTACCGGTATACAAATCACTACTTAAAGAAGAAATGTATAACCTCGGAACTGGGCTTATGGTTATAAAGGTAGTAATATACCTACCGGAATACAGATCACTACTCAAAGAACCAAAGTATAACCTCGGAACTGGGCTTAGAGGTATAAAGGTAGTAATATACCTACCGGAATACAGATCACTACTCAAAGAACCAATGTATAACCTCGGAACTGGGCTTAGTGGTATAACGGTAGTAAAATACCTACCGGAATACAGATCAGTACTTAAAGAACCAATGTATAACCTCGGAACTGGGCTTAGTGGTATAAAGGTAGTAATATACCTACCGGAATACAGATCACTACTCAAAGAACCAATGTATAACCTCGGAACTGGGCTTAGAGTTATAAAGGTAGTAATATACCTACCGGAATACAGATCACTACTCAAGGAACCAATGTATAACTTCGGAACTGGGCATAGCGTTATAACGATAGTAATATACCTACCGGAATACAGATCACTACTTAAAAAACAATGTATAACCTCGGAACTTTGCTTAGGGGTATAAAGGTAGTAATATACCAACCGGAATACAGTTCACTACTTAAAAAACCAATGTATAACCTCAAAACTGGGCTTAGGGGTATAAAGGTAGTAATATACCTACCGGAATACAGATCACGACTCAAAGAACCAATGTATAACCTCGGAACTGGGCTTAGAGGTATAAAGGTAGTAATATACCTACCGGAATACAGATCACTACTCAAAGAACCAATGTATAACCTCGGAACTGGGCTTAGATGTATAAGGGTAGTAATATACCTACCGGAATACAGATCACTACTCAAAGAACCAATGTATAACCTCGGAACTGGGTTTAGAGGTATAAAGGTAGTAATATAACTACCGGAATACAGATCACTACTCTAAGAACCAATGTATAACCTCGGAACTGGGCTTAGTGGTATAACGATAGTAATATACCTACCGGAATACAGATCACTACTTAAAAAACCAATGTATAACCTCGGAACTGGGCTTAGGGGTTTAAAGGTAGTAATATACCTACCGGATTACAGATAACTACTCAAAGAACCAATGTATAACCTCGGAACTGGGCTTAGTGGTATAACGATAGTAATATACCTACCGGAATACAGATCACTACTTAAAAAACCAATGTATAACCTCGGAACTGGGCTTAGGGGTATAAAGGTAGTAATATACCTACCGGAATACAGATTACTACTCAAAGAATCAATCTATAGCCTCGGAACTGGGTTAGTGGTATAACGATAAAAATATACCTACCGGAATACAGATCACTACTTAAAGATCCAATGTATAGCCTCGGAACTGGGCTTAGAGGTATAAGGATAGTAATATACCTACCGGAATACAGATCACTACTTAAAGAACCAATGTATAACCTCGGAACTGGGCTTAGTGGTATAACGATAGTAATATACCTACCAGAATACAGATCACTACTTAAAGAAAAAATGTATAACCTCGGAACTGGGCTTAGTGGTATAACGATAGTAATATACCTACCGGAATACAGATCACTACTTAAAGAACCAATGTATAACCTCGGGACTGGGCTTAGTGGTATAACGATAGTAATATAACTACCGGAATGGAGATCACTACTTAAAGAACCAATGTGTAACCTCGGAACTAGGCTTAGAGGTATAAGGGTAGTAATATACCTTCCGGAATACAGATCACTACTCAAAGAACCAATGTATAACCTCGGAACTGGGCTTAGAGGTATAAAGGTAGTAATATACCTACCGTAATACAGATCACTACTCAAAGAACCAATGTATAACCTTGGAACTGGGCTTAGTGGTATAACGATAGTAATATACCTACCGGAAAACAGATCACTACTCAAAGAACCAATGTATAACCTCGGAACTGGGCTTAGAGATATAAAGGTAGTAATATACCTACCGGAATACAGATCACTAGTTAAAGAACCAATGTATAACCTCGGAACTGGGCTTAGAGATATAAAGGTAGTAATATACCTACCGGAATACAGATCACTAGTTATAGAACCAATGTATAACCTCTGAACTGGGCTTAGAGATATAAAGGTAGTAATATACCTACCGGAATACAGATCACTACTCAAAGAACCAATGTATAACCTCGGAACTGAGCTTAGAGTTATAAGGGTAGTAATATTCCTACCGGAATACAGATCACTACTTAAAGAACCAATGTATAACCTCGGAACTGGGCTTAGAGTTATAAGGGTAGTAATATACCTACCGGAATACAGATCACTACTTAAAGAACCAATGTATAACCTCGGAACTGGGCTTATAGTTATAAGGGTAGTAATATACCTACCGGTATACAAATCACTACTTAAAGAACCAATGTATAACCTCGGAACTGGGCTTAGAGTTGTAAGGGTAGTAATATACCTACCGGTATACAGATCACTACTTAAAAAACCAATGTATAACCTCGGAACTGAGCTTAGAGTTATAGGGGTAGTAATATACCTACCGGAATACAGATCACTACTTAAAGAACCAATGTATAACCACGTAACAGTGCTTAGAGGTATAAGGGTAGTAATATACCTACCGGAATACAGGTCACTACCTAAAGAACCAATGTATAACCTCGGAACTGAGCTGATAACTTGAAGACGACCACGACCGGAAATAAGAACATGAAAAGAAGTCGTACATCACATGCGGCCCAAGGGTATAGTAGAGGTATAAGGGTAGTAATATACCTACCGGAATACAGATCACTACTCAATGAACCAATGTATAACCTCGGAACTGGGCAGATAACTTGAAGACGACCACGACCGGAAATAAGAACATGAAAAGAAATCATACATCACATGCGGCCCAAGGGTATGGTAGAGGTATAAGGGTAGTAATATACCTACCGGAATACAGATCACTACTCAAAGAACCAATGTATAACCTCGGAACTGGGCTCAGGGGTATAAAGGTAGTAATATACCTACCGGAATACAGATCACTACTCAAAGAACCAATGTATAACCTCGGAACTGGGCTTAGAGTTATAAAGGTAGTAATATACCTACCGGAATACAGATCACTACTCCAGGAACCAATGTAAAACCTCGGAACTGGGCTTAGCGTTATAACGATAGTAATATACCTACCGGAATACAGATCACTACTTAAAAAACCAATGTATAACCTCGGAACTGGGCTTAGGGGTATAAAGGTAGTAATATACCTACCGTAATACAGTTCACTACTTAAAAAACCAATGTATAACCTCGGAACTGGGCTTAGGGGTATAAAGGTAGTAATATACCTACCGGAATACAGATCACGACTCAAAGAACCAATGTATAACCTCGGAACTGGGCTTAGAGGTATAAAGGTAGTAATATACCTACCGGAATACAGATCACTACTCAAAGAACCAATGTATAACCTCGGAATTGGGCTTAGAGGTATAAGGGTAGTAATATACCTACCGGAATACAGATCACTAGTTAATGAACCAATGTATAACCTCGGAACTGGGCTTAGAGATATAAAGGTAGTAATATACCTACCGGAATACCGATCACTAGTTATAGAACCAATGTATAACCTCTGAACTGGGCTTAGAGATATAAAGGTAGTAATATACCTAACGGAATACAGATCACTACTCAAAGAACCAATGTATAACCTCGGAACTGAGCTTAGAGTTCAATAAGGGTAGTAATATTCCTACCGGAATACAGATCACTACTTAAAGAACCAATGTATAACCTCGGAACTGGGCTTAGAGTTATAAGGGTAGTAATATACCTACCGGTATACAAATCACTACTTAAAGAAGAAATGTATAACCTCGGAACTGGGCTTATGGTTATAAAGGTAGTAATATACCTACCGGAATACAGATCACTACTCAAAGAACCAAAGTATAACCTCGGAACTGGGCTTAGAGGTATAAAGGTAGTAATATACCTACCGGAATACAGATCACTACTCAAAGAACCAATGTATAACCTCGGAACTGGGCTTAGTGGTATAACGGTAGTAATATACCTACCGGAATACAGATCACTACTTAAAGAACCAATGTAAAACCTCGGAACTGGGCTTAGTGGTATAAAGGTAGTAATATACCTACCGGAATACAGATCACTACTCAAAGAACCAATGTATAACCTCGGAACTGGGCTTAGAGTTATAAAGGTAGTAATATACCTACCGGAATACAGATCACTACTCAAGGAACCAATGTATAACCTCGGAACTGGGCTTAGCGTTATAACGATAGTAATATACCTACCGGAATACAGATCACTACTTAAAAAACCAATGTATAACCTCGGAACTGGGCTTAGGGGTATAAAGGTAGTAATATACCAACCGGAATACAGTTCACTACTTAAAAAACCAATGTATAACTTCAAAACTGGGCTTAGGGGTTTAAAGGTAGTAATATACCTACCGGAATACAGATCACGACTCAAAGAACCAATGTATAACCTCGGAACTGGGCTTAGAGGTATAAAGGTAGTAATATACCTACCGGAATACAGATCACTACTCAAAGAACCAATGTATAACCTCGGAACTGGGCTTAGTGGTATAACGATAGTAATATACCTACCGGAATACAGATCACTACTTAAAAAACCAATGTATAACCTCGGAACTGGGCTTAGGGGTTTAAAGTAGTAATATACCTACCGGAATACAGATAACTACTCAAAGAACCAATGTATAACCTCGGAACTGGGCTTAGTGGTATAACGATAGTAATATACCTACCGGAATACAGATCACTACTTAAAAAACCAATGTATAACCTCGGAACTGGGCTTAGGGGTATAAAGGTAGTAATATACCTACCGGAATACAGATCACTACTCAAAGAATCAATCTATAGCCTCGGAACTGGGTTAGTGGTATAACGATAGTAATATACCTACCGGAATACAGATCACTACTTAAAGATCCAATGTATAGCCTCGGAACTGGGCTTAGAGGTATAAGGATAGTAATATACCTACTGGAATACAGATCACTACTTAAAGAACCAATGTATAACCTCGGAACTGGGCTTAGTTGTATAACGATAGTAATATACCTACCAGAATACAGATCACTACTTAAAGAACCAATGTATAACCTCGGAACTGGGCTTAGTGGTATAACGATAGTAATATTCCTACCGGAATACAGATCACTACTTAAAGAACCAATGTATAACCTCGGGACTGGGCTTAGTGGTATAACGATAGTAATATACCTACCGGAATAGAGATCACTACTTAAGGAACCAATGTGTAACCTCGGAACTAGGCTTAGAGGTATAAGGGTAGTAATATACCTTCCGGAATACAGATCACTACTCAAAGAACCAATGTATAACCTCGGAACTGGGCTTAGAGGTATAAAGGTAGTAATATACCTACCGGAATACAGATCACTACTCAAAGAAGCAATGTATAACCTCGGAACTGGGCTTAGTGGTATAACGATAGTAATATACCTACCGGAAAACAGATCACTACTCAAAGAACCAATGTATAACCTCGGAACTGGGCTTAGAGATATAAAGGTAGTAATATACCTACCGGAATACAGATCACTAGTTAAAGAACCAATGTATAACCTTGGAACTGGGCTTAGAGATATAAAGGTAGTAATATACCTACCGGAATACAGATCACTAGTTATAGAACCAATGTATAACCTCTGAACTGGGCTTAGAGATATAAAGGTAGTAATATACCTACCGGAATACAGATCACTACTCAAAGAACCAATGTATAACCTCGGAACTGAGCTTAGAGTTATAAGGGTAGTAATATTCCTACCGGAATACAGATCTCTACTTAAGGAACCAATGTATAACCTCGGAACTGGGCTTACAGTTATAAGGGTAGTAATATACCTACCGGAATACAGATCACTACTTAATGAACCAATGTATAACCTCGGAACTGGGCTTATAGTTATAAGGGTAGTAATATACCTACCGGTATACAAATCACTACTTAAAGAACCAATGTATAACCTCGGAACTGGGCTTAGAGTTATAAGGGTAGTAATATACCTACCGGTATACAGATCACTACTTAAAAAACCAATGTATAACCTCGGAACTGAGCTTAGAGTTATAGGGGTAGTAATATACCTACCGGAATACAGATCACTACTTAAAGAACCAATATATAACCACGTAACTGTGCTTAGAGGTATAAGGGTAGTAATATACCTACCGGAATACAGGTCACTACTTAAAGAACCAATGTATAACCTCGGAACTGAGCTGATAACTTGAAGACGACCACGACCGGAAATAAGAACATGAAAAGAAGTCGTACATCACATGCGGCCCAAGGGTATAGTAGAGGTATAAGGGTAGTAATATACCTACCGGAATACAGATCACTACTCAATGAACCAATGTATAACCTCGGAACTGGGCTGATAACTTGAAGACGACCACGACCGGAAATAAGAACATGAAAAAAAATCATACATCACATGCGGCCCAAGGGTATGGTAGAGGTATAAGGGTAGTAATATACCTACCGGAATACAGATCACTACTCAAAGAACCAATGTATAACCTCGGAACTGGGCTCAGGGGTTTAAAGGTAGTAATATACCTACCGGAATACAGATCACTACTCAAAGAACCAATGTATAACCTCGGAACTGGGCTTAGAGTTATAAAGGTAGTAATATACCTACCGGAATACAGATCACTACTCAAGGAACCAATGTATAACCTCGGAACTGGGCTTAGCGTTATAACGATAGTAATATACCTACCGGAATACAGATCACTACTTAAAAAACCAATGTATAACCTCGGAACTGGGCTTAGGGGTATAAAGGTAGTAATATACCTACCGTAATACAGTTCACTACTTAAAAAACCAATGTATAACCTCGGAACTGGGCTTAGGGGTATAAAGGTAGTAATATACCTACCGGAATACAGATCACGACTCAAAGAACCAATGTATAACCTCGGAACTGGGCTTAGAGGTATAAAGGTAGTAATATACCTACCGGAATACAGATCACTACTCAAAGAACCAATGTATAACCTCGGAACTGGGCTTAGAGGTATGAGGGTAGTAATATACCTACCGGAATACAGATCACTAGTTAATGAACCAATGTATAACCTCGGAACTGGGCTTAGAGATATAAAGGTAGTAATATACCTACCGGAATACCGATCACTAGTTATAGAACTAATGTATAACCTGTGAACTGGGCTTAGAGATATAAAGGTAGTAATATACCTAACGGAATACAGATCACTACTCAAAGAACCAATGTATAACCTCGGAAATGGGCTTAGAGTTATAAGGGTAGTAATATACCTACCGGTATACAAATCACTACTTAAAGAAGAAATGTATAACCTCGGAACTGGGCTTATGGTTATAAAGGTAGTAATATACCTACCGGAATACAGATCACTACTCAAAGAACCAAAGTATAACCTCGGAACTGGGCTTAGAGGAATAAAGGTAGTAATATACCTACCGGAATACAGATCACTACTCAAAGAACCAATGTATAACCTCGGAACTGGGCTTAGTGGTATAACGGTAGTAATATACCTACCGGAATACAGATCACTACTTAAAGAACCAATGTATAACCTCGGAACTGGGCTTAGTGGTATAAAGGTAGTAATATACCTACCGGAATACAGATCACTACTCAAAGAACCAATGTATAACCACGGAACTGGGCTTAGAGTTATAAAGGTAGTAATATACCTACCGGAATACAGATCACTACTCAAGGAACCAATGTATAACCTCGGAACTGGGCTTAGCGTTATAACGATAGCAATATACCTACCGGAATACAGATCACTACTTAAAAAACCAATGTAAACCTCGGAATTGGGCTTAGGGGTATAAAGGTAGTAATATACCAACCGGAATACAGTTCACTACTTAAAAAACCAATGTATAACCTCAAAACTGGGCTTAGGGGTTTAAAGGTAGTAATATACCTACCGGAATACAGATCACGACTCAAAGAACCAATGTATAACCTCGGAACTGGGCTTAGAGATATAAAGGTAGTAATATACCTACCGGAATACCGATCACTAGTTATAGAACTAATGTATAACCTGTGAACTGGGCTTAGTGGTATAACGATAGTAATATATCTACCGGAATAGAGATCACTACTTAAAGAACCAATGTGTAACCTCGGAACTAGGCTTAGAGGTATAAGGGTAGTAATATACCTTCCGGAATACAGATCACTACTCAAAGAACCAATGTATAACCTCGGAACTGGGCTTAGAGGTATAAAGGTAGTAATATACCTACCGGAATACAGATCACTACTCAAAGAACCAATGTATAACCTCGGAACTGGGCTTAGTGGTATAACGATAGTAATATACCTACCGGAAAACAGATCACTACTCAAAGAACCAATGTATAACCTCGGAACTGGGCTTAGAGATATAAAGGTAGTAATATGCCTACCGGAATACAGATCACTAGTTAAAGAACCAATGTATAACCTCGGAACTGGGCTTAGAGATATAAAGGTAGTAATATACCTACCGGAATACAGATCACTACTTAAAGATCCAATGTATAGCCTCGGAACTGGGCTTAGAGGTATAAGGATAGTAATATACCTACTGGAATACAGATCACTACTTAAAGAACCAATGTATAACCTCGGAACTGGGCTTAGTGGTATAACGATAGTAATATACCTACCAGAATACAGATCACTACTTAAAGAACCAATGTATAACCTCGGAACTGGGCTTAGTGGTATAACGATAGTAATATACCTACCGGAATACAGATCACTACTTAAAGAACCAATGTATAACCTCGGGACTGGGCTTAGTGGTATAACGATAGTAATATATCTACCGGAATAGAGATCACTACTTAAAGAACCAATGTGTAACCTCGGAACTAGGCTTAGAGGTATAAGGGTAGTAATATACCTTCCGGAATACAGATCACTACTCAAAGAACCAATGTATAACCTCGGAACTGGGCTTAGTGGTATAAAGGTAGTAATATACCTACCGGAATACAGATCACTACTCAAAGAACCAATGTATAACCTCGGAACTGGGCTTAGTGGTATAACGATAGTAATATACCTACCGGAAAACAGATCACTACTCAAAGAACCAATGTATAACCTCGGAACTGGGCTTAGAGATATAAAGGTAGTAATATGCCTACCGGAATACAGATCACTAGTTAAAGAACCAATGTATAACCTCGGAACTGGGCTTAGAGATATAAAGGTAGTAATATACCTACCGGAATACAGATCACTAGTTATAGAACCAATGTATAACCTCTGAACTGGGCTTAGAGATATAAAGGTAGTAATATACCTACCGGAATACAGATCACTACTCAAAGAACCAATGTATAACCTCGGAACTGAGCTTAGAGTTATAAGGGTAGTAATATTCCTACCGGAATACAGATCACTACTTAAAGAACCAATGTATAACCTCGGAACTGGGCTTAGAGTTATAAGGGTAGTAATATACCTACCGGAATACAGATCACTACTTAAAGAACCAATGTATAACCTCGGAACTGGGCTTATAGTTATAAGGGTAGTAATATACCTAGCGGTATACAAATCACTACTTAAAGAACCAATGTATAACCTCGGAACTGGGCTTAGAGTTATAAGGGTAGTAATATACCTACCGGTATACAGATCACTACTTAAAAAACCAATGTATAACCTCGGAACTGAGCTTAGAGTTATAGGGGTTGTAATATACCTACCGGAATACAGATCACTACTTAAAGAACTAATGTATAACCACGTAACTGTGCTTAGAGGTATAAGGGTAGTAATATACCTACCGGAATACAGGTCACTACTTAAAGAACCAATGTATAACCTCGGAACTGAGCTGATAACTTGAAGACGACCACGACCGGAAATAAGAACATGAAAAGAAGTCGTACATCACATGCGGCCCAAGGGTATAGTAGAGGTATAAGGGTAGTAATATACCTACCGGAATACAGATCACTACTCAATGAACTAATGTATAACCTCGGAACTGGGCTGATAACTTGAAGACGACCACGACCGGAAATAAGAACATGAAAAGAAATCATACATCACATGCGGCCCAAGGGTATGGTAGAGGTATAAGGGTAGTAATATACCTACCGGAATACAGATCACTACTCAAAGAACCAATGTATAACCTCGGAACTGTTCTTAGAGTTATAAAGGTAGTAATATACCTACCGGAATACAGATCACTACTCAAGGAACCAATGTATAACCTCGGAACTGGGCTTAGCGTTATAACGATAGTAATATACCTACCGGAATACAGATCACTACTTACAAAACCAATGTATAACCTCGGAACTGGGCTTAGAGGTATAAGGGTAGTAATAAATACACAAAAACCTCTTAACCACAAACTTTCTTTAATTTACCCTCGAGGGTAAATTAAAGAAAGTTTGTGGTTAAGAGGTTTTTGTGTATTTATTATTAAATTCAACCACAGTATATTCCTAATAAATAGTAATAAGGGTAGTAATATACCTACCGGAATACAGATCACTACTCAAAGAACCAATGTATAACCTCGGAACAGGGCTTAGAGGTATAAAGGTAGTAATATAACTACCGGAATACAGATCACTACTTAAAAAACCAATGTATAACCTCGGAACTGGGCTTAGGGGTATAAAGGTAGTAATATACCTACCGGAATACAGATCACTACTCAAAGAACCAATCTATAGCCTCGGAACTGGGTTAGTGGTATAACGATAGTAATATAACTACCGGAATACAGATCACTACTTAAAGATCCAATGTATAGCCTCGGAACTGGGCTTAGAGGTATAAGGGTAGTAATATACCTACCGGAATACAGATCACTACTTAAAGAACCAATGTATAACCTCGGAACTTTGCTTAGTGGTATAACGATAGTAATATACCTACCGGAATACCGATCACCACTTAAAGAACCAATGTATAACCTCGGAACTGGGCTTAGTGGTATAACGATAGTAATATACCTACCGGAATACAGATCACTACTTAAAGAACCAATGTATAACCTCGGAACTGGGCTTAGTGGTATAACGGTAGTAATATACCTACCGGAATACAGATCACTACTTAAAGAACCAATGTATAACCTCGGAACTGGGCTTAGTGGTATAAAGGTAGTAATATACCTACCGGAATACAGATCACTACTCAAAGAACCAATGTATAACCACGGAACTGGGCTTAGAGTTATAAAGGTAGTAATATACCTACCGGAATACAGATCACTACTCAAGGAACCAATGTATAACCTCGGAACTGGGCTTAGCGTTATAACGATAGCAATATACCTACCGGAATACAGATCACTACTTAAAAAACCAATGTAAACCTCGGAACTGGGCTTAGGGGTATAAAGGTAGTAATATACCAACCGGAATACAGTTCACTACTTAAAAAACCAATGTATAACCTCAAAACTGGGCTTAGGGGTTTAAAGGTAGTAATATACCTACCGGAATACAGATCACTACTCAAAGAACCAATGTATAACCTCGGAACTGGGCTTAGTGGTATAACGATAGTAATATACCTACCGGAATACAGATCACTACTTAAAAAACCAATGTATAACCTCGGAACTGGGCTTAGGGGTTTAAAGGTAGTAATATACCTACCGGAATACAGATAACTACTCAAAGAACCAATGTATAACCTCGGAACTGGGCTTAGTGGTATAACGATAGTAATATACCTACCGGAATACAGATCACTACTTAAAAAACCAATGTATAACCTCGGAACTGGGCTTAGGGGTATAAAGGTAGTAATATACCTACCGGAATACAGATCACTACTCAAAGAATCAATCTATAGCCTCGGAACTGGGTTAGTGGTATAACGATAGTAATATACCTACCGGAATACAGATCACTACTTAAAGATCCAATGTATAGCCTCGGAACTGGGCTTAGAGGTATAAGGATAGTAATATACCTACTGGAATACAGATCACTACTTAAAGAACCAATGTATAACCTCGGAACTGGGCTTAGTGGTATAACGATAGTAATATACCTACCAGAATACAGATCACTACTTAAAGAACCAATGTATAACCTCGGAACTGGGCTTAGTGGTATAACGATAGTAATATACCTACCGGAATACAGATCACTACTTAAAGAACCAATGTATAACCTCGGGACTGGGCTTAGTGGTATAACGATAGTAATATATCTACCGGAATAGAGATCACTACTTAAAGAACCAATGTGTAACCTCGGAACTAGGCTTAGAGGTATAAGGGTAGTAATATACCTTCCGGAATACAGATCACTACTCAAAGAACCAATGTATAACCTCGGAACTGGGCTTAGAGGTATAAAGGTAGTAATATACCTACCGGAATACAGATCACTACTCAAAGAACCAATGTATAACCTCGGAACTGGGCTTAGTGGTATAACGATAGTAATATACCTACCGGAAAACAGATCACTACTCAAAGAACCAATGTATAACCTCGGAACTGGGCTTAGAGATATAAAGGTAGTAATATGCCTACCGGAATACAGATCACTAGTTAAAGAACCAATGTATAACCTCGGAACTGGGCTTAGAGATATAAAGGTAGTAATATACCTACCGGAATACAGATCACTACTTAAAGATCCAATGTATAGCCTCGGAACTGGGCTTAGAGGTATAAGGATAGTAATATACCTACTGGAATACAGATCACTACTTAAAGAACCAATGTATAACCTCGGAACTGGGCTTAGTGGTATAACGATAGTAATATACCTACCAGAATACAGATCACTACTTAAAGAACCAATGTATAACCTCGGAACTGGGCTTAGTGGTATAACGATAGTAATATACCTACCGGAATACAGATCACTACTTAAAGAACCAATGTATAACCTCGGGACTGGGCTTAGTGGTATAACGATAGTAATATATCTACCGGAATAGAGATCACTACTTAAAGAACCAATGTGTAACCTCGGAACTAGGCTTAGAGGTATAAGGGTAGTAATATACCTTCCGGAATACAGATCACTACTCAAAGAACCAATGTATAACCTCGGAACTGGGCTTAGTGGTATAAAGGTAGTAATATACCTACCGGAATACAGATCACTACTCAAAGAACCAATGTATAACCTCGGAACTGGGCTTAGTGGTATAACGATAGTAATATACCTACCGGAAAACAGATCACTACTCAAAGAACCAATGTATAACCTCGGAACTGGGCTTAGAGATATAAAGGTAGTAATATGCCTACCGGAATACAGATCACTAGTTAAAGAACCAATGTATAACCTCGGAACTGGGCTTAGAGATATAAAGGTAGTAATATACCTACCGGAATACAGATCACTAGTTATAGAACCAATGTATAACCTCTGAACTGGGCTTAGAGATATAAAGGTAGTAATATACCTACCGGAATACAGATCACTACTCAAAGAACCAATGTATAACCTCGGAACTGAGCTTAGAGTTATAAGGGTAGTAATATTCCTACCGGAATACAGATCACTACTTAAAGAACCAATGTATAACCTCGGAACTGGGCTTAGAGTTATAAGGGTAGTAATATACCTACCGGAATACAGATCACTACTTAAAGAACCAATGTATAACCTCGGAACTGGGCTTATAGTTATAAGGGTAGTAATATACCTAGCGGTATACAAATCACTACTTAAAGAACCAATGTATAACCTCGGAACTGGGCTTAGAGTTATAAGGGTAGTAATATACCTACCGGTATACAGATCACTACTTAAAAAACCAATGTATAACCTCGGAACTGAGCTTAGAGTTATAGGGGTTGTAATATACCTACCGGAATACAGATCACTACTTAAAGAACTAATGTATAACCACGTAACTGTGCTTAGAGGTATAAGGGTAGTAATATACCTACCGGAATACAGGTCACTACTTAAAGAACCAATGTATAACCTCGGAACTGAGCTGATAACTTGAAGACGACCACGACCGGAAATAAGAACATGAAAAGAAGTCGTACATCACATGCGGCCCAAGGGTATAGTAGAGGTATAAGGGTAGTAATATACCTACCGGAATACAGATCACTACTCAATGAACTAATGTATAACCTCGGAACTGGGCTGATAACTTGAAGACGACCACGACCGGAAATAAGAACATGAAAAGAAATCATACATCACATGCGGCCCAAGGGTATGGTAGAGGTATAAGGGTAGTAATATACCTACCGGAATACAGATCACTACTCAAAGAACCAATGTATAACCTCGGAACTGTTCTTAGAGTTATAAAGGTAGTAATATACCTACCGGAATACAGATCACTACTCAAGGAACCAATGTATAACCTCGGAACTGGGCTTAGCGTTATAACGATAGTAATATACCTACCGGAATACAGATCACTACTTACAAAACCAATGTATAACCTCGGAACTGGGCTTAGAGGTATAAGGGTAGTAATAAATACACAAAAACCTCTTAACCACAAACTTTCTTTAATTTACCCTCGAGGGTAAATTAAAGAAAGTTTGTGGTTAAGAGGTTTTTGTGTATTTATTATTAAATTCAACCACAGTATATTCCTAATAAATAGTAATAAGGGTAGTAATATACCTACCGGAATACAGATCACTACTCAAAGAACCAATGTATAACCTCGGAACAGGGCTTAGAGGTATAAAGGTAGTAATATAACTACCGGAATACAGATCACTACTTAAAAAACCAATGTATAACCTCGGAACTGGGCTTAGGGGTATAAAGGTAGTAATATACCTACCGGAATACAGATCACTACTCAAAGAACCAATCTATAGCCTCGGAACTGGGTTAGTGGTATAACGATAGTAATATAACTACCGGAATACAGATCACTACTTAAAGATCCAATGTATAGCCTCGGAACTGGGCTTAGAGGTATAAGGGTAGTAATATACCTACCGGAATACAGATCACTACTTAAAGAACCAATGTATAACCTCGGAACTTTGCTTAGTGGTATAACGATAGTAATATACCTACCGGAATACCGATCACCACTTAAAGAACCAATGTATAACCTCGGAACTGGGCTTAGTGGTATAACGATAGTAATATACCTACCGGAATACAGATCACTACTTAAAGAACCAATGTATAACCTCGGAACTGGGCTTAGTGGTATAACGATAGTAATATACCTACCGGAATAGAGATCACTACTTAAAGAACCAATGTGTAACCTCGGAACTAGGCTTAGAGGTATAAGGGTAGTAATATACCTACCGGAATACAGATCACTACTCAAAGAACCAATGTATAACCTCGGAACTGGGCTTAGAGGTATAAAGGTAGTAATATACCTACCGGAATACAGATCACTACTCAAAGAACCAATGTATAACCACGGAACTGGGCTTAGTGGTATAACGATAGTAATATACCTACCGGAATACAGATCACTACTCAAAGAACCAATGTATAACCTCGGAACTGGGCTTAGAGATATAAAGGTAGTAATATACCTACCGGAATACAGATCACTAGTTAAAGAACCAATGTATAACCTCGGAACTGGGCTTAGGGGTATAAAGGTAGTAATATACCTACCGGAATACAGATCACTACTCAAAGAACCAATCTATAGCCTCGGAACTGGGTTAGTGGTATAACGATAGTAATATACCTACCGGAATACAGATCACTACTTAAAGATCCAATGTATAACCTCGGAACTGGGCTTAGAGGTATAAGGGTAGTAATATACCTACCGGAATACAGATCACTACTTAAAGAACCAATGTATAACCTCTGAACTGGGCTTAGAGATATGAAGGTAGTAATATACCTACCGGAATACAGATCACTACTCAAAGAACCAATGTATAACCTCGGAACTGAGCTCAGAGTTATAAGGGTAGTAATATTCCTACCGGAATACAGATCACTACTTAAAGAACCAATGTATAACCTCGGAACTGGGCTTAGAGTTATAAGGGTAGTGATATACCTACCGGTATACAGATCACTACTTAAAGAACCAATATATAACCTCGGAACTGATCTTAAAGTTATAAGGGTAGTAATATACCTACCGGAATACAGATCACTACTTAAAGAACCAATGTATAACCTCGGAACTGGGCTTAGAGTTATAAGGGTAGTAATATACCTACCGGTATACAAATCACTACTTAAAGAACCAATGTATAACCTCGGAACTGGGCTTAGAGTTATAAGGGTAGTAATATACCTACCGGTATACAGATCACTACTTAAAAAACCAATGTATAACCTCGGAACTGAGCTTAGAGTTATAAGGGTAGTAATATACCTACCGGAATACAGATCACTACTTAAAGAATAAATGTATAACCACGTAACTGTGCTTAGAGGTATAAGGGTAGTAATATACCTACCGGAATACAGGTCACTACTTAAAGAACTAATGTATAACATCGGAACTGAGCTGATAACTTGAAGACGACCACGACCGGAAATAAGAACATGAAAAGAAGTCGTACATCACATGCGGCCCAAGGGTATAGTAGAGGTATAAGGGTAGTAATATACCTACCGGAATACAGATCACTACTCAATGAACCAATGTATAACCTCGGAACTGGGTTGATAACTTGAAGACGACCACGACCGGAAATAAGAACATGAAAAGAAATCGTACATCACATGCGGCCCAAGGGTATGGTAGAGGTATAAGGGTAGTAATATACCTACCGGAATACAGATCACTACTCAAAGAACCAATGTATAACCTCGGAACTGGGCTTAGAGTTATAAGGGTAGTAATATACCTACCGGTATACAGATCACTACTTACAGAACCAATATATAACCTCGGAACTGATCTTAAAGTTATAAGGGTAGTAATATACCTACCGGAATACAGATCACTACTTAAAGAACCAATGTATAACCTCGGAACTGGGCTTAGAGTTATAAGGGTAGTAATATACCTACCGGTATACAAATCACTACTTAAAGAACCAATGTATAACCTCGGAACTGGGCTTAGAGTTATAAGGGTAGTAATATACCTACCGGTATACAGATCACTACTTAAAAAACCAATGTATAACCTCGGAACTGAGCTTAGAGTTATAAGGGTAGTAATATACCTACCGGAATACAGATCACTACTTAAAGAACCAATGTATAACCACGTAACTGTGCTTAGAGGTATAAGGGTAGTAATATACCTACCGGAATACAGGTCACTACTTAAAGAACTAATGTATAACCTCGGAACTGAGCTGATAACTTGAAGACGACCACGACCGGAAATAAGAACATGAAAAGAAGTCGTACATCACATGCGGCCCAAGGGTATAGTAGAGGTATAAGGGTAGTAATATACCTACCGGAATACAGATCACTACTCAATGAACCAATGTATTACCTCGGAACTGGCTGATAACTTGAAGACGACCACGACCGGAAATAAGAACATGAAAAGAAATCGTACATCACATGCGGCCCAAGGGTATGGTAGAGGTATAAGGGTAGTAATATACCTACCGGAATACAGATCACTACTCAAAGAACCAATGTATAACCTCGGAACTGGGCTTAGAGTTATAAGGGTAGTAATATACCTACCGGAATACAGATCACTACTTAAAGAACCAATGTATAACCACGTAACTGTGCTTAGAGGTATAAGGGTATTAATATACCTACCCAAATACAGGTCACTACTTAAAGAACCAATGTATAACCTCGGAACTGAGCTGATAACTTGAAGACGACCACGACCGGAAATAAGAACATGAAAAGAAGTCGTACATCACATGCGGCCCAAGGGTATGGTAGAGGTATAAGGGTAGTAATATACCTACCGGAATACAGATCACTACTCAAAGAACCAATGTATAACCTCGGAACTGGGCTTAGGGTTATAAAGGTAGTAATATACCTACCGGAATACAGATCACTACTTAAAGAACCAATGTATAACCTCGGAACTGTTCTTAAAATTATAAGGGTAGTAATATACCTACCGGAATACAGATCACTACTTAAAGAACCAATGTATATCTTCGGAACTGGGCTTAGAGTTATAAGGGTAGTAATATACCTACCGGAATACAGATCACTACTTAAAGAACCAATGTATAACCTCGGAACTGGGCTTAGAGTTATAAGGGTAGTAATATACCTACCGGTATACAGATCACTACTTAAAAAACCAATGTATAACCTCGGAACTGAGCTTAGAGTTATAAGGGTAGTAATATACCTACCGGAATACAGATCACTACTTAAAGAACCAATATATAACCACGTAACTGTGCTTAGAGGTATAAGGGTAGTAATATACCTACCGGAATACAGGTCACTACTCAAAGAAAAAATGTATAACCTCGGAACTGGGCTGATAACTTGAAGACGACCACGACCGGAAATAAGAACATGAAAAGAAATCGTACATCACATGCGGCCCAAGGGTATGGTAGAGGTATAAGGGTAGTAATATACCTACCGGAATACAGATCACTACTCAAAGAACCAATGTATAACCTCGGAACTGGGCTTAGGGGTATAAAGGTAGTAATATACCTACCCGAATACAGGTCACTACTTAAAGAACCAATGTATAACCTCGGAACTGAGCTGATAACTTGAAGACGACCACGACCGGAAATAAGAACATGAAAAGAAGTCGTACATCACATGCGGCCCAAGGGTATGGTAGAGGTATAAGGGTAGTAATATACCTACCGGAATACAGATCACTACTCAAAGAACCAATGTATAACCTCGGAACTGGGCTTAGGGGTATAAAGGTAGTAATATACCTACCGGAATACAGATCACTACTCAAAGAACCAATGTTTAACCTCGGAACTGGGCTTAGAGTTATAAGGGTAGTAATATACCTACCGGAATACAGATCACTACTTAAAGAACCAATGTATAACCACGTAACTGTGCTTAGAGGTATAAGGGTATTAATATACCTACCCAAATACAGGTCACTACTTAAAGAACCAATGTATAACCTCGGAACTGAGCTGATAACTTGAAGACGACCACGACCGGAAATAAGAACATGAAAAGAAGTCGTACATCACATGCGGCCCAAGGGTATGGTAGAGGTATAAGGGTAGTAATATACCTACCGGAATACAGATCACTACTCAAAGAACCAATGTATAACCTCGGAACTGGGCTTAGGGTTATAAAGGTAGTAATATACCTACCGCAATACAGATCACTACTTAAAGAACCAATGTATAACCTCGGAACTGGGCTTAGAGTTATAAGGGTAGTAATATACCTACCGGTATACAGATCACTACCTAAAAAACCAATGTATAACCTCGGAACTGAGCTTAGAGTTATAAGGGTAGTAATATACCTACCGGAATACAGATCACTACTTAAAGAACCAATATATAACCACGTAACTGTGCTTAGAGGTATAAGGGTAGTAATATACCTACCGGAATACAGGTCACTACTCAAAGAACCAATGTATAACCTCGGAACTGGGCTGATAACTTGAAGACGACCACGACCGGAAATAAGAACATGAAAAGAAATCGTACATCACATGCGGCCCAAGGGTATGGTAGAGGTATAAGGGTAGTAATATACCTACCGGAATACAGATCACTACTCAAAGAACCAATGTATAACCTCGGAACTGGGCTTAGGGGTATAAAGGTAGTAATATACCTACCCGAATACAGGTCACTACTTAAAGAACCAATGTATAACCTCGGAACTGAGCTGATAACTTGAAGACGACCACGACCGGAAATAAAAACATGAAAAGAAGTCGTACATCAGATGCGGCCCAAGGGTATGGTAGAGGTATAAGGGTAGTAATATACCTACCGGAATACAGGTCACTACTTAAAGAACCAATGTATAACCACGTAACTGTTCTTAGAGGTATTAGGGTATTAATATACCTACCCGAATACAGGTCACTACTTAAAGAACCAATGTATAACCTCGGAACTGAGCTGTTAACTTGAAGACGACCACGACCGGAAATAAGAACATGAAAAGAAGTCGTACATCACATGCGGCCCAAGGGTATGGTAGAGGTATAAGGGTAGTAATATACCTACCGAAATACAGATCACTACTCAAAGAACCAATGTATAACCTCGGAACTGGGCTTAGAGTTATAAGGGTAGTAATATACCTACCGGAATACAGATCACTACCTAAAGAACCAATGTATAACCACGTAACTGTTCTTAGAGGTATAAGGGTATTAATATACCTACCCGAATACAGGTCACTACTTAAAGAACCAATGTATAACCTCGGAACTGAGCTGATAACTTGAAGACGACCACGACCGGAAATAAGAACATGAAAAGAAGTCGTACATCACATGCGGCCCAAGGGTATGGTAGAGGTATAAGGGTAGTAATATACCTATCGGAATACAGATCACTACTCAAAGAACCAATGTATAACCTCGGAACTGGGCTTAGGGGTATAAAGGTAGTAATATACCTACCGGAATACAGATCACTACTCAAAGAACCAATGTATAACCTCGGAACTGGGATTAGAGTTATAAGGGTAGTAATATACCTACCGGAATACAGATCACTACTTAAAGAACCAATGTATAACCACGTAACTGTGCTTAGAGGTATAAGGGTATTAATATACCTACCCAAATACAGGTCACTACTTAAAGAACCAATGTATAACCTCGGAACTGAGCTGATAACTTGAAGACGACCACGACCGGAAATAAGAACATGAAAAGAAGTCGTACATCACATGCGGCCCAAGGGTATGGTAGAGGTATAAGGGTAGTAATATACCTACCGGAATACAGATCACTACTCAAAGAACCAATGTATAACCTCGGAACTGGGCTTAGGGTTATAAAGGTAGTAATATACCTACCGGAATACAGATCACTACTTAAAGAACCAATGTATAACCTCGGAACTGTTCTTAAAATTATAAGGGTAGTAATATACCTACCGGAATACAGATCACTACTTAAAGAACCAATGTATAACCTCGGAACTGGGCTTAGAGTTATAAGGGTAGTAATATACCTACCGGAATACAGATCACTACTTAAAGAACCAATGTATAACCTCGGAACTGGGCTTAGAGTTATAAGGGTAGTAATATACCTACCGGTATACAGATCACTACTTAAAAAACCAATGTATAACCTCGGAACTGAGCTTAGAGTTATAAGGGTAGTAATATACCTACCGGAATACAGATCACTACTTAAAGAACCAATATATAACCACGTAACTGTGCTTAGAGGTATAAGGGTAGTAATATACCTACCGGAATACAGGTCACTACTCAAAGAAAAAATGTATAACCTCGGAACTGGGCTGATAACTTGAAGACGACCACGACCGGAAATAAGAACATGAAAAGAAATCGTACATCACATGCGGCCCAAGGGTATGGTAGAGGTATAAGGGTAGTAATATACCTACCGGAATACAGATCACTACTCAAAGAACCAATGTATAACCTCGGAACTGGGCTTAGGGGTATAAAGGTAGTAATATACCTACCCGAATACAGGTCACTACTTAAAGAACCAATGTATAACCTCGGAACTGAGCTGATAACTTGAAGACGACCACGACCGGAAATAAGAACATGAAAAGAAGTCGTACATCACATGCGGCCCAAGGGTATGGTAGAGGTATAAGGGTAGTAATATACCTACCGGAATACAGATCACTACTTAAAGAACCAATGTATAACCACGTAACTGTTCTTAGAGGTATTAGGGTATTAATATACCTACCCGAATACAGGTCACTACTTAAAGAACCAATGTATAACCTCGGAACTGAGCTGTTAACTTGAAGACGACCACGACCGGAAATAAGAACATGAAAAGAAGTCGTACATCACATGCGGCCCAAGGGTATGGTAGAGGTATAAGGGTAGTAATATACCTACCGGAATACAGATCACTACTCAAAGAACCAATGTATAACCTCGGAACTGGGCTTAGAGTTATAAGGGTAGTAATATACCTACCGGAATACAGATCACTACTTAAAGAACCAATGTATAACCACGTAACTGTTCTTAGAGGTATAAGGGTATTAATATACCTACCCGAATACAGGTCACTACTTAAAGAACCAATGTATAACCTCGGAACTGGGCTGATAACTTGAAGACGACCACGACCGGAAATAAGAACATGAAAAGAAGTCGTACATCACATGCGGCCCAAGGGTATGGTAGAGGTATAAGGGTAGTAATATACCTATCGGAATACAGATCACTACTCAAAGAACCAATGTATAACCTCGGAACTGGGCTGATAACTTGAAGAGGATCACGTCCGGAAATAAGAACATGAAAAGAAGTCGTAACATCAAATAACGCAATGGAACATCAAATTAGGAATTGGTTTTCGCTTGTATCTTAGTTATTGTACTTATAATTTAATCTGCAAGACCTTCGAGAAAAACGACGTATTTTTTGTTATAATTCGCTATGACCTGATCCTCCAACTTCATAATTTTGCTGACTTTACTTTCAAAAACGTAAACTCGTACCTTTTATATTTTCCCATTTAATATTTGTATTTCTTTAATAATATCTTACATTTTTCGATTAATTATTTTCTTCTCCTTTATATATCCTAACCGTTCCTTAGAAGGCTAACAATTTCATTTCTTTTTGTTACCAAATTGTTGTTAACAACGCGGAATAAATTATTTAAATTATTTTTCTCAATTCCTTGGAAAA